>SMLS01068450.1:0-10274 GCA_004785975.1 Popillia japonica
AACAGTGACAATGGTCCTATTCCACATTCGTCATTGTTTTCGTTAATACGAAGTTAATGATGCGAAACAGTTGGTGTTTGTTTACGTGTAATTTTTAGGTTTCTTGTTAAGTGGTTGTTGTCAATTTATTTAGTTTTATTATCGCCTTGATAATGACAGCATTGCTGTCGAAACGCGTTGGCATTTATCCAAGTGTTTGGTGTCCTGTGGGTGATAGTGATCTAGAGTTCTACTTTGGCACCAAGAGATCCAGTGAATATTTGTTCATATCATACTGCTGCTACGTACGTTGCTGTCTGTTTTTGCAGTTTTCGTTCTTCCTCATCCTTGGTTTTCATCATAATCGTAATCGCACTACGCAGTATGTCCCAGTGAGCCTTATTCTCCATCACTGCTTTAATAAGATTTATTGGCATTTTTCTCGTTCTAGCTTTTTACTAGTTGCCTGTCTTATCGACTCCCACCTTTTACAATAAAAAACTGTATATTCCACAGTATCTATGTCCCCATAGTATGCACACTCATCTCCCAGTGCTTTGCCTATTCTTCTTGAATATGATCTGAACACTCCATGGCCTGTCATAATTGGTGTAAGATAGTAGTCTACGCGCTTATGTTTGCATTCGATCCATGTTCTTAGGTCAGGTATTAGTTCTTTAGTCCATTGGCCCGTAAGCGTACGGTCCTGCCATCTTTCCTGTCAAATCTGTAAGATCCTGTTTTTTATACTTTTGGTTGTTTCATCCACTTTTCGCTCATAAATGAGTTTTCTCTCCAGTGCCATGAGGTCGATAGGCGGAATTGCCGTGATTACCTGAAGGGCTACAGTAGGTGCGGTCCTGTAGGCAGCCGCAACGCTAATAAGAATTTTACGTTGCATCTTCTGTAACATTAACCAGTTCCTACGTGTCTTCAACGCACTCTCCCAAATTGGTGCCCCGTACAACAATAGCGAGTGAACCACCGCAGCGAGCAGAGCTCTCTTGGAGTTAGAAGCGCTGTTGCAATCTTGGTTCCGCGTTACAACCATGTTATAAGAGTATCGCGTTATAGGAGGGTTGACTGTAATCAAGTAAATTGAAATTATATCTTACATGGCCCCTTTACTGAAAAATCATTTGAAAACATAGGAAGGTAGTACAAACTTTCTTATGTTCTTATACTTGTTATGAATCACAAACTTCATAAAATTCTGAAAAATTATTAGTTTGTATCTAACAGTACCATACGATGATGAAGCAATATGTAAAATTACACAAAATATTCATCGTATAATGGTAACAGATACTGGTAATGTTATTAAACTCTACAAACACGTTTGTATTGTATACCCACAAACTAAACACACCAGCCATATGCCTGTCAAGCGATGTAAGCCATATTCTATATATCATATTTGCTCAAATTTGGAAGGTAGGTTACGCTATAATGCCTGCATCATTAGCCATGCCAAATGATGATTTAAATCTACAGGGTAATAACTTTTTCGGGGTCATGCCCTCTTTTCTCACCCTGAACTTTTTTACGATGCGCCACTGCTAGATTCTAAAATACGCAATAAATTTTCTGTCTTGTTTAGAAACTTTTTGATCTCTTGTATTTTTTTCTTATCTCTGACCGTTATCAAGAAAAAAAAATAGAAAACAATTTTCTGTATCTGTATTTACTGTCATCTGGATTTTTATCTGCCCACGTGTCGTTGTTGTGGAAATTCATAATTGAAGTCCTGAATTCGCTTCATCGGTAAAAAGGATTTTACAATTAAAAATGCGATCTGCTGCTACCTTATTTCATTCATTCATTTCCTGCATCATTAGTATTCTTTTTAAAAGTTCCAGTTTCTCCAAGACGCCTATGAGTATTTGAAAATATTCGATGATCGGGTATCATTCTATTGGGATAGCGCTCCATGTACAGACGTCTTTGCTTCTCTTGCATTTCCATTCGCAAGGCCGTAGATAAAATGCATGTCACCCATTTCAGAATTAGTGAAATTTGGCATATTTACAAAATTATAACGAGTATTTAAAACACTTTTACAGCTTACAGTTTGCAATTTAAAACTTTACTTACACGGACACAAGTTACGATTTCTAATATTAGCTGTCAAATTAATAAACTCAAGTGATTATCTGAATAAAGCCAGAGCCTGCTAGACCATTTTAAAAGTTTTAATTTTCTCTGGCGAATTACAGAAAATTGTTTTCTATTTTTTTTTCTCGATAACGGTCAGAGATAAGAAAAAAATACAAGAGATGAAAAAGTTTCTAAACAAGACAGAAAATTTATTGTGTATTTTAGAATCTAGCAGTGGCGCATCGCAAAAAAGTTCAGGGTGAGAAAAGAGGGCATGACCCTGAAAAAGTTATTACCCTGTAGATTTACATCATCATTTGGCATGGCTAATGATACAGGCCTTATAGCGTAACCTAACTTCCAAATTTGAGCAAAATATCTCAAAAACTGTAGGAGCTATACTGTAAAAAGTGAAAAAATCTTGAAATTTCAACACCCTGCAGATTGGTAACGAAGCGTTTGCAGACCTGTGTTTATATGAAATTTTAGGCACAAAATAAACCAAATAATTACCCCCTTCCTTATGTACATGATATTTAGGAACAGCCTGTATATATTACTTCTTTTTTAATTCGCTGATTTATGACTGCTACAATGTACTATTTTTTGTAACCAAAAACAAGACGTTTTCAACAAATTTCGCTTCCTAACTGCAAACTGCTGTCAGAAATATATATCACTACACACTTTTTCAATGCTTATACGAATAATAATATCCTAATATTTAAAAAATATTATATATACTGACTTCCAGAAAAATTGCAACACTTAGAAGTTCTCGAACGATTTTATTGAAATTGTCAGGAAACGTCTATTTTCATGAAACAAAGTGATGATTAAGATTTGAAAACAAAAGAACAAAAGCTTTAAAAGTTTTTTCAATAATGAGTTGCTCCGCCACGATTTGTAAAGCACTTATCTAGACGGCTTGGCATGCTATTAGTCAAGTGATCTATAGCTGCTTGTGCTATATCGTCCCAAGCTTCTTGAGTCCGTTGCTGAAGATCGTGTAAATTATCTGGAGGGTGCGGTAAATTACCCAGTCGCCTACCAATCATATCCCATACATGTTCAATGGGTGACAAATCAGGCGACCGAGCAGGCCATGGGAGGACGGCAATGTTAGATTCTTCCAAAAAACCGTGTTGTAGCCCTTGCCGTATGAGGGCGCGCATTATCCTGCTGGAAAATGGGATTTTGCAGCCCCTGAAGATATGGAAGGCCAACTGGTTGTAGCACATTAGCAATGTAACCAGCTGCGTTAAGGTTGCCGTCAATAAAGACCAAGGCTGATCTGCTACCATAACATATTGCCTCCCATATCATAACTCCTTGAGTGAGGGCTGTGTTGCGTTCCACAAAAAATGTTGGATTTTTACGTTCTCCACGCATCCGTCTGACCCTTCTACAACCATCGTGGGCCCACAAGCAAAATCGGGACTCGTCACTAAACACAATTTGATGCCATTCTTGCGCCCAATTAACCTTTTCGTTGCTCCACTCTAGTCTGCGTAGACGGTGAAACGGTGTAAGAGGAAGACATAAAAATGGACGATATGAACGCACCCCATAAGATCTTATCCGGCGATAAACAGTTGACATTGACATTCTGAGTCGTGTACCTCTCATCCAATCATTTGCAATTGATCGAGTTGTTAAAAATCTATCTCTTGCGGCCAAAAGTCTAAAGTGACGTTCTTCGCGATCTGTAGTCCTTCGAGGACGTCCAGATCCACGGCGACGATGTTGAACCCCTTCCTCGGACCATTTGGACCAACATCTCAATACCGATGAAACATTTCGGTTTACACGACGAGCAATTTCTCTTAGCGAAAGTCCGGCCTCTCTCATACCAATAATACGGCCACGTTCAAAATCACTTAATTGGACAAAATGTTGATGTTGACGTACTCTCGGCATTGTTATCGAGTTCAGAATGAAATTGTGACGAAACAACAACAATTTGCAAACTTGACAGTTACTAAATGGTCTAATACTTCAAATTTAGTTACTATGTGCTATGGAAACAACAGGCAAAAAAACTACTTGCTAGATTTTATTCAAATTTTAATCATCAATTTGTTTAATGAAAATAGACGTTTCCTGAAAATTTCAATAAAATCGTTCGACAACTTCTAGGTGTTGCAATTTTTCTGGAAGTCAGTATACATATACAATTAAAAAGCATTAAATCAAAACTGATTATAAAGGTAAAAATTAGTAGTTTTTAGATACATGATGTAAAGTTACGGAAAAACCTATTACAGATAATTCTTGTATAATGTAATGAGTCATTTTGCTTCGAAGATTTTACTAAATTTTCACTTCCAGGAATACAAATATAAGTGATCGTTTCCCCGATATCTACGAGTTGATATGTATCTACATATGTATTACCTTTAATCTATTCAGTTTAAAAATGACTAATTAAACATTTACTAAGATAAAAATAAAAGCGATACCACGCAATTTATAATGTGTCAGGTAAATAAGAATGTATAGTGTGGTAATATACTTGTTACCTGTATATCTTATATTTGCATGTTGATGTTAACTGTAATACTATGTCAATCTGTTATTAAAGCAGTTCATTTTTAAGACGATTTGTTGCACAATATTAATTTAATGACGTTTTTCACGAAAATTATAATGTGTTAGCAAATGTAGTATTAAGTAAAATTATAACAAGATACCCAACAACAATGTAGAATTTAGAAATAGGCATCACGCAACTTTTTTTATTTTTATCAACAATTATAATTGTCTGATCAGAAGTTCTCACTTGACGTGTCGCTAATAGTGCCGTCAATTTTTTTAAGTTATTTCTAAAGAGTGATGTTGTCTTTTGCATCTAATTATATATCTTATTTCTTCTCTGATTCCCTGATTTGTGGCCGTTAAAATTGTATGAGTTGCGTCCAGTTCGGTATTATAATATGAAATATGAATAGAAATAAGTTGATCATAAAGTTATTCATCAAGAGTTGCTCTTAAGTATAGGAGGGTAAAGTTAAAATGATGAATTTAAAGAACGTGTTCCATATATGTATGTAAGTAGTAATGGCTACGTAGCATCATCAAAAATAAATATGCGAGTTACTTATAGTGATTCTCATATGAACTTGTTCCATGTAAGTAGTAATAGTACTTAAATTGTATTGTACTTTTAGCAAATACAACATTAGCTTCGTGTAATAAAATGCTAACAGATTGTTCAACAGTATTGCGAATGTCCAATCTAGCCAGTACAAATTATACGAAAGTGTATATTGTTATAAGTATATCTTCACCTGAATGATTAGGTATCTTATATTATCGCTTTGTAAAATATGCTGGAAGGGTAAAACTTGCCTATTTCAAAAATAAAATAATAAAGATTTAAATTCAGTATGAGGAATCCATATTTTGAAAATTATATTTGCAAAATTATGTGCTTGATTTTCTATGTGATGAGTAGTACCGATGCTCGATGGTATCGATACCAAATGTTACACCATCAATGAGTTTTGCAAAAATATTTTAATTTATTCACATTAACTGGAAATAAACCTCATTCGACAAGGTCAAAAATAAATTGTTCTTTATCATCCACAGTTTTTTGATGTTGTATACAGAAAGCAATAGGATTGAATTCGTCGTGTGATAATAAAATCTAAAGCAAGTGTTTTTCAAATCTGAATGTAGACTTCACCACTTAAATTGTTTAATAATAATACAGTAATATCCAAATCACCAGAAATTACTAATTTATCATTATAATATTTCATAAGTCAATGAATACATGATGGGGGAATTGAAGTAGGAATAAGTTAAACGGCGCGACAAGTAGAAAAAAAGATGGTCACGGCTATGGCGGAGTGGTATACGAAAATCAAGATAGAGTGAAAGTTTGGGGCAGTCAATTACATGGTTTACAAGTTTATGTAATACAGCTAAGTCACGTACTTTTCTCCTATTATAAAGAGATAGTAAATTGAAATGCCTGCAAGATTCTACATAATTATTGAAAATATAATTAGATTCCAAACAAAAAAAACTTTACAACCTCCACTGAGCAGGTACTCTCAATTCCGTTTATATATGTAGCGCATCTCAGGCTCGAAACAACAGATGCGTTGCTTGTGACACTATTTATATAAGCAAAATATAATACTATGAGACATGCTGCACTTTTGAACTCTTGATATGAACGAATAAGGAATTTCAAGTATATAACACTTTGCAACAATATATTCTATATGATCATTAAATGTTACACCTGAATCTTTTATACTAATACTGACGTGAAAGAAAAGAAATTACCCTAAAGGTCATCCCCATATTCAAGACAAGAATTTTCAAAACCGGTAAGATGTCATTTATATAAATATTGAAGAGCAAATTACATGGAATGCTTTGCTTTAAAAAATCTGACAAACATTGCTGTTTGTTTTCCTGAAATACTCCCAGCTCTCATTTCAAATATTTGTATGCGCCTCGCAACAACTTGCTTTTGCTGACTGAAGCCTTTACAGCTTTCGCTTATGATTTGCTATTTATGTAATAATTCATAACTAAAGGTACGGAATTTTCGCACACAAAAACCGAATTTTCGCATATATTTTTATTGAAAATTAAAATTTCGCAAAATTTTTTAATTTACGAAAATCTTTTATTAAATAAAACAAAAATTTAATCTCCGAAGACCATAAATGATAATAATAATAATAATACAATGTTTGGTTTTTTCATCAAAGTACCGCATTTATTCGCATATGTTGCAAGTTTTCGCATTCATTCGAATCTATTTCGTAAATACGAAAATTTCGTGCCTTGGTTCATAACACATTTATATATTTGAAAATAGCTCAAAGTTGACTAGATAAAATATAGGTATCGTAGATTTGCTTATATTCTTTTGTACATTGCAAAAAAGCAACATAATTAAAAAATCAGTAACACACTAGTTATTGCATCCCCTAGTGTAGTTTAAAAATACATCTAAAAAGCCACTAGCAGAAAAAGATGAAGTAAACAAAATTATAATATTACTGGATTGCATTACTTTTTGTTGTAAATTACATTTAGAAGCAAGAAGTATTTAAATTTATCTACCTTAAATGTTTAGACAATGCCCTTAATTTCCTTTTGTTTATTGTCATATATGGGCTTTCTTGATAGTTGGCTGTTGGAAGACGTTCTAATGTATGAGGTACTTTTAATTCGAGATACATAGTAACAAGTCCATCTGCAACAAGTGATCTTACACAATCGTATCTTTTTTCCCTCACATACAATCCAGCATTAGAATCATAAAATAACTTGTAATGATGAACTTTATCATTAAATCTAAAATAAGAAGCATGACAATAAATATACACCTATGTATAAAAGTATTTTATTACTTTAAACTTAAAGTATGAAATTCTCCATTTGCAGACCTGCTATTTCTCACCAAATAAGAACCATTTGGCTGTGAAGTAAGCAAATTATTTGCTTCTATGTGAGATATATCTCCATGATAATCTCTACCTAAGTATGCAGGAGTATCATTGGGCACTTCTTGATTAATTACGGGCACAGGCACTGGTGCCTTTAGCTGCATCCGGTACACTAAAAAAAACAGAAGGTGAAAGATATACATATATTTAATTACTGACATACATTTAATTGAATAAAGTGAAGTAGGAAATAATTGATTAGTATCATATTCATCCATTACACAAGGCACAGGTAAAACACCGACACCAACCATTCTACCGAGGTGTAAATAAACAAATAAAAAGCCTCAGTATTATATGCACATATCCTTACAATCACTTTTCCAGACTGAATGAACTGGCGAATCCGAATCCAAACCCATGGCGTTATCTTATCTGCTACTGTTTACAATTAACACACAATAATTTCCAAATATGATAATGAACACAAACGCTTGCACATGGGTACATAATTATAATGTACCATACGAGCAACTTTAACGTGTAATACACAGACAAGTTGTCGCTAAACAAACTTGTGCTTTCACTTCCTCTTTCTGAGTTGACGTTGACATTTAACAATTCATAACACTGGAATCATACTATACAGCATGTCCAGAATACAGATATAGAGGCACAGTGTTTCTTTCAAATTTGAAATTTCGGGCTTCGGGCAATATGTGCGCCACCTGCGGTGCGGTCTGGTGGAACTAAATATAGTATTGTTGCTAAGGCTTTATATTTAAAGCAATTATTAGTAATCAAACATCAAAAGAGAAAAGAGGGTTTGATATGAAATATGAGCCCATTTATAGCGATATTTTCACAAAAAAATGTTTTTGTTGCTCCTATCATTATGAAATCTATTAATAATTATGATTAACTATAAGAGGAAGTGACACGGCAACGGTGTCCAATAAAAATGCAAATCATTGATGTAGTGCTTTGAAGTTATGAACAAAAAAAGCACCGTTCCGGGTAAGTTTCGTTAATCAATTGTTGTTTTATTTTATTAATTGTTATAGTAATTTGGAGAATTTATTTGGTGTCATACGTCTGTGCGGTGGTCTTAATACAAATCCAAGTTGTCATCAGTTCATTGCCAAACTATATTGTTTTATTTATTAATGTATTTTTATTATAGGTATGCAAGAGAATGTTATACAGGGAGATCAAAAAAGATTGGCCTGATCTTACACTACTTTCCACGATGCATATATCTATATTTGCATCCATTTGGATCCGCGGTTATCCATAAGCGTAGAATGTTTTGTATGAAGAGTATTCTTTTTAGTTAGTTAGGCAATCTACTATACACAACTGTACGAAATGGAATTTAAAACAATTAAGAGAAACTGTAAATATAACAATCACACATATATCTGTATGATTAAACCTAATTGAATTTACAATTTTCGATTAAAGGTTTTCACATTTTACTTTACCAACACCAACAAAAAAGAACCACATAAAATATGTATTCGCAATTGAACCGATGCTTTTTAGACAGATTTTATGTGTTTTAACTATAAAAACAAGCAGATCTGTGAATGTAGGTAGTGCAGAAAATGCAAACAGAACAAATAAATACATAAATAAAACATATTTTCTACTTTATTTTGTAACTATCCACATATGTAAGTAGTACAGCATATACAATAAAAATTGTTCAAATTTCAGGAAAATTATACAATATAATTCCAATAATATATACATATGTATATCCTACACCTAGTTATAGATATGGAATACACTCTTCACTACATAATTATTGATTTATTACATCTTTTACTGTCTTTAAGGTGCGAAGCATGAATCACCAGTTGCATTGTTACTACACTTCAAAGTTGTTGTTCGAAATGTGTTCCATTATTATTCAAACAAGTGTCCACTCTTCTTTTCATATTTTTAAACACATTTACTAACTGCGCAACAGTTATGTTGTTTACTGCTGCCCTTATTGCTTCCTTCAATTCTTCTAACGTGTGCATTCGATTACGATATATCATATTTTTTAAATGACCGAACAAAAAGTAATCAAGGGGAGTTAAATCGGGTGATCTAGGAAGTCATCGACCAAACCCAATAACATGATCATCATAAAATTTACTAATATACACATTCGTATCATGAGCTGTATGAGCACTAGCACTGTCATGTTGAAAATACCCTAGTAGTATTTATTATAGTGTAGTTCATCGTCACGCAACTCGTTTACAAAATCTTCTAGAATGGCACGATATCGTCTTGCAGTAATAGTTTCCTCGAAAAAAATAGGACCGACAATTCGCCTTCTGGGCATTGCAATCCATACTTCTATTTTTATAGGATGCAATTGTGTTTCGTGAAATACATGAGGGTTCTCTGCTGGCCATATTCTAAAATTCTGTGAATTTACGTAACCACTTAAATGAAACCAGGCTTCATCCGAGAAGAAGGTTATATCCAACATATCGTCATTCCTTAAATTTAAGTTAAACCATTGACAGTATTCTACATGCTTTTCAAAATCTGGTGGGAGTAACTCTTGCACGACAGACACTTTGTACGAGTGATAGTGCAATTTCCATCTAACAATAGTATGCGTTGTTTCATAGGATAAACCTAGAACAAGGAAAAATGATAAATAAATTACACATCGATATTTAATGCAGAATATGTTTACCTGTTTGTTGAGCGAGTTAACGTATGCCCTGGTTTTGAAGGACTGCGTTCCAGGCGTGTACGCACATCTTCTAC
>ML218658.1:0-25944 GCA_004785975.1 Popillia japonica
GTTCCTGATATGCTCTCTCTCCCTAAATAAAGCCTGATTGTTACTAAAATTTTGGCAGGTGGGCAAATTATTAAGATTTTTATATTTTCTCGTTTAAATTCTTTTTTTCAGCACATAAATTGATCGTGATAACGTTTTTTATTCGCTATTGACATTATTATCATTATATTGTTTGATAAATGACAAGACCAGAGCCAATTGGAGCAAAACAGATTGTTTTGCTCCAATTGGTTGTGATTTGGTGAAAAGTGAAACCATACAAAATTGTTTCCATACAATTTTCAGTCGTTTTTCTATGAAAGCGTAAGTAATGTTTCTTATTGAATTACTTGTGGTGACAAACAATTTAAACAACAAAATTATTTCTGTTTAGTATGGGCAAGACATCGGGCATATCCCCAAAAAAATGTTCTATTTGATATTTTTCGATTAGATTTATTTAAAATAATAATATCAAAGAAAATTATAGACAAGGAACCAACCCCTCAGAAATAGTTAATTGCAGATATTTTGAAACCAAATGAACCGCAAAAAAGCAGTAGAGTTCTTGAAGATGTATGGTTGCACATCACATCTCATTGTCAGTTTTGAATATCATTCCATTAAAAAAATATAATCCGTTGCGTTATTTCGTTGTTGTTCGATATACAGGCTGATTCATTATCGATCCTCACCATTGTGATCTCGCTTATTATTGAAGATAGACGGTAGATTTAAATTCGGCGAAGTTGTTAAATGTTGTGGTTATTATGATCCCGAAAAGAAAGTAGACTTAGAACAAATGACGTTCGAGTTATTTGAAAAAAACTGAAAAATCTCATTTTCTTATTTTGCTTGTAGCACTTTAATTAGGTCTTGCAGAGAAAAACTAAAGACACATTCTCAAGGCCACTTTTGTTCTTCTGTCTAATGGTGTATTTAAAATTTTTATACGACGTTTCGTTTTCTTTGGACCATCATCAACTTTGTTATTTCTTATGGGAGCCCTATTGGATTTTGACATAGCTAGAAAAATGTTCTTTTTCTGATTTCAACCATGAGTCATATGTTGAAAACAAAATTTGATATAGTGTGTTAATTGACCAAGAATCTGATTTGAGATTAAACAAGGTAGGTAGCTATAAAATTTCGAACTGTCAATCACTTACAACTGATATCGCGTAAATGAAAATCAACGTTAAATGAGATAGCCATGGAATTACGAACTGTCAATTATAGTTGCGTTAGTAACTCAAAAATGGCGTTCACCAACGAAGAGAAACGAGATATATATTATGTACTTCTACAATTGTCTCATAAACGACTACAAACATATCATACCATTTTTCTAGAGCTTGACAGAAATTTAGTCGAATATGGATCGTGGAGAATTGCGTCGAAATAAGCTGAAAGAGTCCATGTTAGTCATAGTTTACTACCTGGTGATAACTTAAGACAAATGGAATATTGTAATTGGTTACCGGGAAAATTAGAAAACTATGAAGATTTTTTGAATATAATCATCTGGTCAGATGCATCGAAATGTACTAACTGACCGGTTAGTAGCGCGGTGCCTAGTGTGCTCGCTTCCCAGTCCGTCAGTACTGGGCTCAAACTGCGGTATGTTCTTTCTGAATTTGGTTTTATGTAGTTTCCCAGATTCCATGGCAAATGCTGAAAGGCAACATCTTAAGTTGGTCTACAACCGCAGGCATAATAATAACTCATTGCCAGCCGATAGCCCCTGTAATTGGTACAAACTGTTGGGAATGTGAAGGCATCAATTATTATTATTATGGTAGAATGTTTGATCGAAATACATCAGGGTAAAATTCCAAATATTTGTACTCGCTACTGTTGCATTTTAGTTCGATGACTAAAAAATACATAACATATCTTGTTTCGCGCTGCCTCTCCTCTCGCGCCATTTTTCCGTTACTAATTATAAAGTTCAGTTCAAAATTCCATGGCTACCTTATTTAACGTCGATTTTCATTTTTGCGATACTCAGTTTTAAGCGATTGACAGTTCCAAATTTCATAGCTACCTACCCTATTTAATATCAAATTAGATTCTTTGTGAATTAACACACAATATAAAATTTTGTTTTCAACATATGACTCATGGTTGAAATCAGAAAAAGAAAATCTTTCTAGCTGTGTCAAAATCCAATATGGCGCCCATAAGAAATAACAAAGTTGATGATGATCCAAAGAAAACAAAACGTCGTATAAAAATTTTAAGTACACCATTAGATAGAGGAGCAAAAGTGGCTTTGAGAGTGTGTCTTTAGGTTTTCTCTGCAAGACCAAATAAAAGTGCTACAGGCAAAATAAAAAAAATAGATTTTTCAGTTTTTTTGAAAAATCTCGAACGTCATTTGTTCTAAGTCTACTTTCTTTTCGGGATCATAATAACCACAAAAATTAGCAACTTTGCCACGTTTAAACCTACCGTCTATCTTCAATAGTAAGCGAGATCGCAATGGTGAGGATCAAAAATGAATCAGTCTGTATACAACCGGTGGGTTGCACTTCCACAACACAGCTTTTTCAGGAATTGTTTATACTTGTCTTAGTTGGTTCTTCAGCTTCTGACCAAACCCAGTATCTTCTTGGAGGCTACAGCTCTAACGTCAATAGTTCCAGACACTCCTACTTGGGGTGATGATATCTCTGTCTCTGATTGTGTTAAGATCCTTTTCGTTAAGGTCCAGCAAGGATTTTGCCTTAGCGGCTGATCATCAGCAGTCTCATTGCCATTCGATATTTGCTGCGTCCTGATAACAATGGCAACTAAAAAAAACGTCTAGAACTGAAGATGATGACGTATGCATCAAGAGAAGAACGTAATAGTGATCTATCATTGGAGATATGTTAGTATCCTCAATTTGTTAGACACTCAAACCAGGCCAAGCTAAGAAAACTATGAACGTATGAAATAAATGGTTTCTTTGAGTTCATCTGGACATTTTAACCTTATATGTATAAGGCAGAATGTTGTAAGTTTTTGTATTACCAAATCGATTCAGTAATATATGTCAGTCCTTTAAATTTGTAGGTTTTTTCGATAAAAATATTCGAATCAGGTTGATGCATTTTTGATCCACGCCATTACGATTTCGTTTATTATTAAAGATAGACTGTAGGTTTATGATCCCAAAACAAAGGAGACTTAGAACAAATGACGTTTGTAGCGATTTTTGAAAAAAAAACGAAAAAATCTCATTTTGCTTGTAGCATTTTCATTTGGTCTTGCAGAGAAAAACTAAAGACACATTCTCAAGGCCATTTTTGTTTCCCTATCTAATGGTGTACTTAAAATTTTTATACGACGTTTTGTTTTTTTTTGGATCACCATCAACTTATTTATTTCTTATGGGCGCCATATTGGCTTGTGACACAGCTAGGAAGATTTTCTTTTTCTGATTTCAACCATGTGTTATGTTGAAAACAAAATTTAATATTGTGTGCTAATTGACGAAAAATCTGATTTAATATTAAATAAGGTATGTAAATGAAATCGATGTTAAATAAGGTAGCCATGAAATTACGAACTGTCAATTATCGTTGCGTTAGTGACGCAAAAATGGCGTACACCAACGAAGAGAAACGAGATATATTATGTATTTCTTATCAATCAAACCGAACTACAACAGCGAGGCAAGATATTTACAATTGTATCCTGAACGACGACAAACATATCGTAGGCACTATTTTTCTAGATCTTGCCAGAAATTTTGTCGAATATGGATGGTGGAGAACTACGTCGAAATAAGCTGAAATCGTACCGTCCATGTGAGTCATAACTTATGACTCATAAGGCTTGTTTTGGTTCTACACCCGAACCACTTCCGAATCGTTCTAAACGTGTGATCAAATACAATTTATTTTAGATATTAGTCATACAGATAGTCTATGATTATGATGGTCTACTATTAAAACTGCATGGTTCTGAACCGTTAAGAATACGAAACCAAAACAAGCCTATGGTTTCCACCCGGTAATAATTTAAGACAAATTAGAAGACTTTTTGAATACAATCATCTTGTCAGCTGAATTTGGTTTCTTGTAGTTTCCCAGATTCCATAAAATACATCAATCACACTCTAAATATCTTTTGCTAGCTATTGTTGTATTTTAGTTCGATGAATAAAAAATACATAACATATCTTGTTTCTCTTCGCCTCTCTTCTCACGCCATTTCTTCCATTCCTAATGCAACGATAATTAATTCAAAATTCCATGACTACCTCGATTTTTGTTTACGCATTATTATTATCAATTTTAAGTGATTCACAGTTCGAAATTTCATAGCTATCTACGTTATTTAACCTCAAATCAGATTCTCTGTCAATTAACACATAATATTAAATTTTCTTTTCAACATATGCCACATGGCTGAAATCAGAAAAAGAAAATCTTTCTAGCTGTGTCAAAATCTAATATGGAACCCATACGAAATCGCAAAATTGATAATGATCCAAAGAAAACGAAACATCGTATAAAGTATACAAGTACAGATAGAGGAACAAAAGTGGCTTAAAGAATGTGTTTTTAGTTTTTCTTTGCAAGACTAAATGAAAGTGCTACAAGCAAAGTTTTTTTCAGAATTACATCACATTTACTTCATGCCATCACAATGATAATCAGAAATAGCGTTGATAGAAGCAATAAATCCCGCGGAATACCTTTAGCAAAATTTTACTGCATTATAAACAACTACTTACCAATAGTAACATTCTGTTGTTTCAATTACTAAGACTCAAACCTCTTTAAATCAAAATAATTCACATCATATCATTAACAAATAAAACCTTATAGTGATCTACAATCATTGCCAACACCAGTTAAAGAACGTGGAATAGCATGTTTATTGTATTAAGATCCCCTTTTCTTCTGATACTTTACTATTGTTAATTATCTCGTCATTGAGTAATTTCCTGATGGTAGCAGATAAGGATTATTCAATCAAAGTGATTTATTTCCGTCTGCCAGGGAGAATGGTCGAATTCAACACCGTCCTCTATACCATCGTAACGGCAACGCGTGCATCTTTGTCAAGCATGAAAGATCGTAGCAGAAGTTACGATTAATAATGTTGAAGAAGTCTGCGAGAACTCCTTCTCGCAGACGCTAAAAATGATGTTGGATACTACTACAGTTACGAATCCGATATCGTATTACTTGGCTGACGTATGCGCAAGAAATTGTGTATTGTTGATGATGTGAATTGAATAATTACAGATCTGTTGTCCAATTGTATATCTAGATACGGAGGGTTTGAATTGGAGAGCTTCAGTGTGTTTAGATTAGATTAATATGTTGGACAAATATATTTTGTAGTTGCTCAATTGTGGTGTTTTAATTGGAAAAGAACATAACTTTTGCGGAAAAAAAAATTGACATGAAATGGGGTTACAAAAAATGATTCAATCTAGTTACCACTGGGCTAGAAAAGATGCTTGTTTGTTAGTTACTATGGTGACATGTTAGATTTGTCTAAAATAGTTTTATAAGGTGTCATACAAGATTGAAATACGAAAATCTATTTATATACATACTTGAGGAGTACAAAACGGGGGATTGTTAAGATTTTTGGTGACGAAAATATTGGACTCTCAACCTTTTACTGCAGAATTAAGGAATGTGAAGAAGGTTTGTCATGCATTAATTTACCGAAAAATGAAAAACCTCCAGTTTTACCCCCCATATAAAGTAATCAGACTGATCCAATCTGCTCAAGACAAGTATGAGACGTCTACGCGAACTTTTGGAGGTTAATTTGGAATTTTGCATAGGACTGTTGGCAGAATTTTGACTTAAAATGTATCTATTAGAATATCGACAGAGGAAGAAGTGCCCCAAATATATTGAGATCCAACTAGAGAGAATCCCCAGATGCTGCCAAACATAAGGCGCCAACATTTTATTGTCAAAAGAGTTATTGTTTTGAAGCGAAATTTGCCGACAAGATTATGGTCTGGTGCGCTATTTCTCAAGCAAGAATTTCAAGACCTTATACATTGGGAGAGTTAAGGGTGAAGCTGTAGAAGCAAACGTCTACCTAAATTGATATATATCATCAATACTCATCATCCAAATGATGATGTAATAATCTGGCCCGATCTGGCTTTATTCCATTATGCTAGAATCAGTCAGACCTGGTTAACTGAACATAACCTCAACTATGTATCTAAGCAAGACAATCCCTCCAACGTACCCCAGGCGCGCCCCATTGAGGAGTTTTGGGCACTACTGAGTAGGAAGATTTATGACAAGGGTTGGGAAAGAGAATGATGCTAGGTGAGATGATAATTTTACCAAAATTAGGTACTTTTGGGGATCACATGCCCTTATCAGTTTTGTGAATTTAGTTTTTGTATGAAGCGATAGGCTATAATAGGTTAAACTTAATAAAAACTTAAATTCATGAAAATCATATATAAATCACAAACGCAAAATCCCACAATATTTTTATACTTTTTGCGTATCGTACTCATAAAAGGTTACCTTGTTATTTTGATGATTAATGACATTTACACAAAACAATCCTCGTTTATTAGTTAAGCTTAAAATAAATAGGGTATCAGCTCCTGGTATACCATGTTAATACGAAAATGAAAACAACTACATAGGTACATACTGTACCTACATATACGTATGTATATATGTATGTATTACATTTTCAATAAGCAATAGGTAACACGTATTGTATTACATATGTAGATACATACACAAAAGCTTCAATGGATTTGAATTCATGCTCTGTCGGACGGAATCTTACCCAACGCATTAAAAATATCTACCAGTACACTTTCGATGTATTATTTACCCCTTGTTGTCTGTACATACGTACACACATACATACAGCACGCACGCAAGTCAGGGCTTCATGTTCACACTTCAGTGAGGCCGAAAGTGTTATGAGCAGTTTAGATCAGTATCGGTCATTAATACTTGTTCACGCATGTTTTGCGTAAACTCCACATGATTTATTTTTGGTTTTTCCTCACGGGAATTTCAATCGGGAGAAAGTTATTTACTCTTTACGTGTTTCTAGCACGTATAGTTTTGTTTTCCATGTGGAGTTCTGTTGGTGTTGTTCTATCATTAATATTTCATAATAAAGTCATGGAAATATTAAGAATATGTTGTTAAACTTGGACTCAAACATCCCTCAAAATATTCGTCACCGTACATCTTCTAATGATACCGATCATGGATCTCATAAAACCCTCACAATTTCGCAGTTAAAAAATGTTGGAAACCCCACTCGAAAAAGCGAAGACCAAATGTAGTGAAACGAATCGGTAGAAGAAACGACACAATTATCCAACATGAATACATATTTAGGAATAAATATGAAATAATTAGACTAAACGAGGTATACGAAAGCTTGAGGCTACCACTTCGATACTCGCATGGGCGCCAAACACTCCCAACAATTTGATAGACCCCATACAGAGGTATTTTGGTGTTATCGGAACCATGCCATTAGAGCACCCACCAGACCGAATCTTGTTAGCTGTGTCAAAATCCAATATGGCGCCCATAAGAAATAACAAAGTTGATGATGATCCAAAGAAAACGAAACGTCGTATAAAAAATTTAAGTACACCATTAGATAGAGGAGCAAAAGTGGCTTTGAGAGTGTGTCTTTAGGTTTTCTCTGCAAGACCAAATAAAAGTGCTACAGGCAAAATAAAAAAATTAGATTTTTCAGTTTTTTTGAAAAATCTCGAACGTCATTTGTTCTAAGTCTACTTTCTTTTCGGGATCATAATAACCACAAAAATTAGCAACTTTGACAAATTTAAACCTACCGTCTATCTTCAATAATAAGCGAGATCGCAATGGTGAGGATCAAAAATGAATCAGCCTGTATACAACCGGTGGGTTGCACTTCCACAACAAAGTGATTTATTTCCGTCTGCTAGGGAGAATGGTCGAATTCAACACCGTCCTCTATACCATCGTAACGGCAACGCGTGCATCTTTGTCAAGGTATTTTGGTGTCATCGGAACCATGCCATTAGAGCACCCACCAGACCGAATCTGATGTCAAATATCAAAAATTTGGGACTAATTAATTACCGCGCCGGGCGGGGAATATTGTGGCTAGAAGAAATACGAACAACATATTCTCAACAGACCGTATTCACTTATACGTCTGTTCGCAAAAACGATACAGACCGAACTGAACGACTTCCGGAGATAATGACGGAACAAATACGTCACACATACGGTGTATAACATACTAGTTATTACCGGTAAAACGCCGATTAATTAACGCTAATTAATTAATTAATTACACAACAAACGCGCGGAGATTATTTTAGTTGCAAGAAACGCGAATATTTTAATTGCAACGGACAGCAATTCGACAATAGGTCCGTCCGCAACAACGACTCAAGTCGAACTAAGCGATGTGCAAAGATGTATGTAAACAATGCTTTTAGTTCAAGGACATTAGTGACGTCAATAAATTAAAGGGTCATTAACGTTTAGACATTTGTTGGAGTGGAAAGTGGAAATAAATATATAGAGGGTGGTACATAAAAGTGAATATACAGGGTGTTTTATAAAAAATGTTGTATACGGTGTGGTGTTGTGTACAGGGTGGTGATATATGTATATGTCTAAGGGTGATTGATATATGTGATGTTATTAACGAAGCTGTGTCCACCGTGAGAACTTTAACTGTTTGCTTTATCTTTCTATAGATTGTTGGCTCTCCTACAATATCAAACCATTAAACGTTAAATCTCTAGCTCATACTAGCTTATTCAGTGTTTGATTTAAAAGTAAATATAGGCGGTAGTAATTAAAAATAAAAACATAACCGAGAATAAAAACATTACAAAGTCCGCTAAAAAAATGAAGCCATAATATAAGTAACAGTATCACTCGATTGTTTGTCGTAAAGTAGAACCTAGATATGTAGTTGTTGGCGTCAATTTTTAAATTCACAAAACACAATTTATAAATTTCTTTGTGTATTAGTAAAGCAGTAGATTAGAAGTGGGCATGCCTTACTTTTGGCCTTGAAAGCGAAGCGGCGGTAACTAGCTGCGATAATAATCTTTCTTCAGATTATATAAATTAAAGAGTTAATTTTAAATTAGGTTTGGTTATTAAGTTGAGTACTCCTTGTTTTGTGACTGTTCGTTTGTGTACCGAGGTAACGACTGGACCTAAGAATCATTGTTCGGTAAGATTTTTTTATGTATTTGCTTCTTGTATGATGTATGTTATTTATCGTAACCCGTTTGGATTTAGATATAACATTGAGTTTTTATAGAAAATTTATCTTTGCACTATAACATGGTAACATACCTTTTTTTCTGATTTTTTCTTCCACTTTTATGTCAATTGAAACACTATTAATTCGATTAAAGATCAAATTATTCCAACAATATCGTTCAATATCGTGATAATTTAAGATATTTTTGAAATATAAATTTATAATCACAAGATCCTTATATCAATGTATTTTTTGTCAAGCTCTAACAAGTTCTGTCTGTTCAAGGACTAGGGAAAACATGGCAAAAACCGCAGTATTATCTTCTTTAATGTATATCATTTCATATATTAATCTCATCATTTCATATATTAATCTCTTTTTATAACTATTTTCTTTTTTTTTAATCTTAATATTAAAATCAAAGTAATGTCGTAATTGCTCAGAATGCTGAGACAAAGCAGTTTCCGCGGTTATGTTATGTGTTGCAGTGTATAGATGATTATAGAGTCGTTTTTTAAGTATTGTCTAGTTTGACCTAGGTAATATTTATTACAGTCTTTGCATTCTAATTTATATACGACATTACTTTGATTATCTTTTTTTATCTTAGCTTTTAAAATTGTAAATAATTACCTAACAAATTGTAAAGGTTTTGGAATAAATTGATCTTTAATCGAATTAATAGTGTTTCAATTGACCTAGAATTGTGTAAGGTGAAAGGTTAAATATATCGCATTGATGTTCGATCGATTCAGAGGAATTAAAGTAAATATTAAACTGTGTATAAACAAATTTTTAGTTAAGTTTTATGCAAATGGAGAAAAAGTTTATATTACATTTCACAAAAAAATATTCTAAATAAAAAGCTCTGCATGATTTGTAGATCCATAATTAAGTACAACATTTTTAAACCATTGATTGGAATACAGGTAAAATCAAAATTATGATTTGTAGTGAGAGTAAAATACGTTCAAACTGTAGTGGAGAGCAAAATGCTCTTCGAAATTGTTATTAAGTACCTAGTAAAAATTATGCCCAATTGTATATAAGTACTTTGTATATAGAGTAGGTACTTTGGAATATCTAATCAGCAAATGTCAAATGTTACATCAATGTGTGTTTCCAATAATTATTCTCGTTCTTATTGTTGGAGAAAATTATAAAACATTATCACATAAAACAAAACATAAACATAAGCACATTTTTTTAATAATTGACACCCCAATAAAATAATACATTTTACAACTGTCAGATATGTAACAAATAAATTCAAGAACTCTGGAAGTGTTGAAAATAAATTTGGAAAGGAACATCACGCTTGGGTTGAAATGAAGATATTGAAACTAATGTGATGCTGTCGGTCGTGGAAAGTCCAAAAAAGATCCAAATTATTGAATGCATGAATGAATTTTAAAGTCAAATAAATTTAAACCATACAAACCCCAATTTATCTCTACTTTAAAAGAAGGAGATGTTGTATGAAGATTCGAATTTTGTGCTTGTATCCAAGGAGAATTGGAAAATAACAAATTTATGATACGACAAATGCTGTTCTCTGACGAAGCAACATTTACATCTAATGATACAGTAAGTTCGCAAAATTGTCGATGGTGGAGCCATGTTAATCCCAGTTTCCATGTCCAAACCAGATATCGATATTCATTTAAAACCAATGTATGGTGTGGCATTTACAAAAACAGAATTGTTGGACCATTCTTTTTCCGAAATACCATGAATGGAGAATGACCACTAAATGAACGAGGAAAAATAATATAGAATAATAATGTCACTGTAGCAGAACTATTCGGGATTTTCTATTCCACACGTTTAACGGTAAAGTGATCGGGAGGTACATGGAGTTTCTTTGGTCTCCAAGGTCGCAGGATATTACTCCTCTAGATTTTCAAGATGTTGATCATGTTGAAAGACTCATTAGAAAAACTTGAGAAGTGATAACTCCAGATGTGGTTAGAAATGTCCTACAACAATTTAATCAGTGAACAATCATCTATTTAGAAAGGGACGGTGGATACGTTGAGGTTCCGTAGTATTTAAGTAAATTTACATGTTCCCAAAAAAATTATTAGTTGAGTATTATTCATTGTTTATAAATTGATGAGGCGGTTAGCAATTATTTATCATGTCCGTTATTCAATAAATAAACTAACAAATCTACAAGTGGGCATAAAGCTTTTCTATTTAATAACAATTTCCTTGAACATTGCTCTCCACGACAGTTTGAACGTATTTTATCACTTCAAATCATGATTTTTATTTTTCCTGTATTCTAGCCAATATTTTAAAAATTTTATATTTAATTATGGATCTACAAGTCATGCAGAGCTTTTCATCAAGAATATTTTTTTTTGTAAAAAGCAGATAAACTTTTTCTCCATTTGTATAAAACTTCCTGGGACGCACTGTATATGTATAAAGTTTTCTAATAATCGTTCTAAATAAGATTGGATTATCCGGAAAGTAATTATGTAATATCTTATTAAATTCCAAAACATTGGGAAATTATTATACACTATCGCTTCATACGAAAACTAAATTCACAAAACTGATAAGGGGTTGTGGTCCTTAATGGCGCGCAATTTCGGTAAAATCTTCCCCATCATTCTCTGGACGACGTTTATATTCACTTCTTGGATCTTCTGGAATATGCTGGCTTTATTTTGGGCTCCCCAACCCTTGTCTACACAGTAGTGCCCAAAACTCCTCAATGGGGCACGTCTAGGGTACGTTGGGGGAATTGCCTTCCTTCAGTATATACAGTACCGGCCAAAAAGATATAGCCTCTTTAGTTTTTTAAGCACAATTGTTTGGAATCTTTATGGATGTACATTTTGGAATAGGTATGCTATAAAATGATCAGAAAATTTTATATAATACTTTAATTCTCTGTAGCGTAACTCTTAGCGTCGATGACGGCTTGACTTCTGCGGGGCACAATTAACTTGTCTATCGTTGACTGTGGAATTTTGGTCCATTCTTCCTTTAATTGGACAAACTTTTCAGCAGATTTTGGGTGTATTTGCCAGTAAAATGCGGTCCACAATGCCATTAATATGGTACCACGGGCAGAGAAGCAGTCCTACGCAAGGCATGATCCGCCACCATGTTTTATAGTAAATAGTTGGTACTTAGGATCAAACCTTCTACATTTTGGTCGTAGAATCCACTATATACCGTCGGTTCCAAACAATAAATACTTGCTCTCATCGGACCAGAGAACGTCACCCCATTCTTTCCGTCCCCAGTGAAGATGAATGCGAGCTTTGCGATTTTTGGCAGAAACAAAAGGTTTTTTGACAGGGCGCCTTCCATGAAATCCCGCAGTCTGGACATATTAAACTGCTGGACTAACTCTAGGCCAACTGGTGGCCAACGAATTAGAAACTCTAGAAAGACTTAATAATTTAATCCCAATAAGACAGAAAAAGTAGGTAATTTTATTATTATTTTTTTTTTTAAGATAATGTATACTATTATTATGCTCCCACATTACACAAAATTTATCAATATCTGGGATTTCCATCCTTGACTTTTAATACTTGTGGTACTCTAGTACTTACCGAGGCATACATCCATACAACTATTAATTGTGTCGTTAATTGTGGATCATTAAGCCATATATCTGCAACTCTTTCTTTGGGAATTGCTAAATTTGCGTTCATTATTTAATTGCTTCATATTGGCTTTGAACACTGCCCAACAATTCTCGATCCGATTAAAATCTGTCGAATTCCCACACCAAGGAAGAAGAGGAATATTGGATTCTCTGAGGAAGTTTCTCAGTGATTTTGCTTTGTGGCTATGCGTCCCATCCTGTATATATGTAGGTATATGTACAGTATAGTGTACTGATATCTTCAACATGAGGACGTAAAATATCATCTAGTACTCTTAAATACTCATCAAAGTTAAGTCAAGTACTGACGAAAGTTTCTAATTCATTGGCCACCTACTGTATTTTCAATTATAACTTGAATAATCTAAGAAATAACTGAGAACAAACGAAAAATGTTGTGCAACAGTTTTGGTATCAATTAAATTGTTCTGAAGAGGAATTGTGTCAAAAATATGAAAAAGCAATATTGTTTTGACCGGTACTGTAATTCCCGTTATGTTCAGTTAACCAGTTCTGAGTGATTCTAGCATAATGATCAGGGCAGAATATTGGATGATGAGTATAATGAAATTTATCAATTTAGGTAGACATTTGCGAATATAGACGTTTGCATCCACAGCTTCACCTTTAAGTCTCCCAACGTGAAGTCTTCAAATGCCTGCTTGAGAAATATCTCACCAGATCATAATTTTGTCGGCAAATTTCGTTTTCAGTTTATTTTATATTGTCAGGACAATTTCCAATATTTGACGCAAAAAACCATCGTTGCCCTTTATTTCCAAATTGGATAATGTAAAATATTTCTCATCGCTTAAAACAATAAACTCTGTTGCCAATAAAATGTTGGCGTCTTATGTTCGGCAGCATCTGGGGATTCTCTCTAGTTGGGTTGCAATGTATTTGGAACACTTCCTCCTCTGTCGTTATTCGAGTCCATTTTTAGTCAAAATTCTGCCAACAGCCCTATGCAAAATTCCAAATTTATGCCCAAAAGTGCGCGTAGACGTCTCATACCTGTCTTAAACAGATTGGATGAATCTGTTTAATCTGAACTTTATATGGGGGTAAAACTGGAGGTCTTTCACTTTGCATGACAAGCCTTCTTCACATTCCTTAATTGTGCAGTATAAGGTTGAGATGCTGATATTATATAAATAGACTTTTGTATATCAATCTTGTATGATATCTTGTAAAACCATTTTTCAACACTTTTTATCAAAACTAGCTGTTACGAGAAAAACTTACAGTGTTTCCATTAAAGCTTAAAAATATTTTCGAAATCCTTCACCCTGTATATACAGGCTGATTCATTTTCGATCCTTACCATTGTGATCTCGTTTATTATTGAAGATAGACGGTAGGTTTAAATTTGGCAAAGTTGCTAATTTTTGTGGTTATTATGATCCCGAAAAGAAAGTAGACTTAGAACAAATGACGTTCGAGTTATTTGAACAAAACTGAAAAATCTCATTTTCTTATTTTGCTCGTAGCATTTTTATTAGATCTTGCAGAGGAAAACTAAAGACACATTCTCAAGGGCACTTTTGCTCCTCTATCTAATGGTGTATTTAAAATTTTTATACGAGGTTTCGTTTTCTTTGGATCATCATCAACTTTGTTATTTCTTATGGGAGCCATATTGGATTTTAATAATAATAATAATAATAATATATATTTTCCAACAGGTTACACCCAATTACAGGAAAACAAATATATATATATATGTGCACGACAGCAAAAGAATACATACAAATTACAATACATAATACAAGATAATAATTCCGAAGAAAGAGATCACTAGAACTAAATTATAACTAAGTTATACTAAGTGTAAATGAAAATTGATCCTGGAAAAATATTTAAATGTAGAAAACAAACGGATAGTACATGAGTGAAAAAGAAAAAGGCAAAAACTAAACAAAGTAAGAACTGGCATAATTTGTTATGGTTAACAAAGAGTCAGCATGAATATCACATGCCTCAGAAATCAAGTTAAAAGTTGAGCACATCAGATGCACGGGGGAACGAAGAAGAAGGTTAGTGCGAGCAAAATCGCAATAAAACGTAGGGGGTGACCTGGAATTACGTCTAGGTACTAGGAAGTTAATTTTGCGAAGTAAGTCTGGGCAATCAAGCTCATTATGGAGCAAAGAAAAAAGAAGTCTCGTTATAATTACCATTCTCCTGGTATAAAGGGAAGAGAAACTAAACCGAGACAGGAGCAGTGAATGGTCATAGCCTCTGGGCGGATAAAATCCCTCAGTAATAAAGTAAAGAAACTTTAAAAACCTACGCTGAACATATTCGATGGAGCTGATATGCGTAGTATAAATAGGACACCAGATAATTGCAGCGTATTCCAAACGAGATATAATCAAAGTGTAGAACAAGGTCTTCAAAGCAGTTAAATTTCGGAAGTTCCTGCAGTTACGATAGATGAATCCAAAGAGTTTTAAACACTTAGTTCTTAATTCCTTAATATGGCTGTTGAAGGAAAGAGACGGATCAAATAAGACTCCTAAGTCCCTGATGGATGTGGCCGACGTTAAGATGTTGCTGCCTATTTTGTAGTGGAATTGGAGAGGTGCTAGCTTCCTGGTGAACACCATGGTAGTACATTTAGATACGTTCAGCGATAGTCTAAAGTTCTCACACCAAGATGAGACAGAATCAATGTTTCGTTGAAGAAGTTGACAGTCCAAGTGAGATTCAATACTGGAAAATACTGGAAAATAATTTTGACACAGCTAGAAAGATTTTCTTTTTCTGATTTCAGCTATGTGTCATATGTTGAAAACAAAATTTGCTATTGTGTGTTAATTGACCAAGAATCTGATTTGAGATTAAATAAGGTAGGTAGCTATGAAATTTCGAACTGTCAATCACTTACAATTGAGTATCGCGTAAATGAAAATCGATGTTAAATGAGATAGACATGGAATTACGAACTGTCAATTATCGTTGCGTTAGTAACTCAAAAATGGCGTTCACCAACGAAGAGAAACGAGATAATACTATGTATTTTTACAATTGTATCCTAAACGACTACAAACCTATCATACCATTTTTCTAGATCTTGACAGAAATTTAGTCGAACATGGATCGTGGAGAATTGCGTTGAAATAAGCTGAAACTGTACAAAGTCCATGTTAGTCATAGTTTGTTACCTGGTGATAACTTAAGACAAATGGAATATCGCAATTGGTTACCGGGAAAATTAGAAAACTACGAAGATTTTTTTAATTAAATCATCTGGCCAGATGAATCGAAATGTATTAACTGACCGACTAGTAGCGCGGTGCCTAGTGTGCTCGCTTTCCAGTCCGCCAGTACTGAGTTCGAACTCCGGTATGTTCTTTCTGAATTTGGTTTTCTTTAGTTTCCCAGATTCCATGGCAAATGCTGAAAGGCAACATCTTACGTTGGTCTACAACCGCAGGCATAATAATTGCCATTGCCAGCCGATGGCCCCTGTAATTGGTGCAAACTGTTGGGAATGTGAAGGCATGAATTATTGTTATTATGGTAGAATGTTTGATCGAAATACATCAGGGTAAAATTTCAAATATTTGTACTCGCTACTGTTGTATTTTAGTTCGATGACTAAAAAATACATAACATATCTTGTTTCTCGTTGCCTCTCTTCTCACGCCATTTTTCCGTTACTAATGCAAGTTCAGTTCAAAATTCCATGGCTACCTTATTTAACATCGATTTTATTTTTGCGATACTCAATTTTAAGCCATTGACAGTTCTAAATTTCATAGCTACCTACCCTATTTAATATCAAATTAGATTCTTTGTAAATTAACACATAATATCAAATTTTGTTTTCAACATATGACACGTGGTTGAAATCAGAAAAAGAAAATATTTCTAGCTGTGTAAAAATCCAATATGGCTCCCATAAGAAATAACAAAGTTGATGATGATCCAAAGAATACGAAACGTCTTATAAAAATTTTAAATACACCATTAGATAGAGGAACAAAAGTCCGCTCGAGAATGTGTCTTTGGTTTTCCTCTGCAAGATCTAATAAAAGTGCTACAAACAAAATAAGAAAATGAGATTTTTCAGTTTTTTTCAAATAATTCGAACGTCATTTGTTCTAAGTCTACTTTCGTTTCGGGATCATAATAACCACAAAAATTAGCAACTTTGCCAAATTTAAACCTACAGTCTATCTTCAATAATAAGTGAGATCGCAATGGTGAAGATCAAAAATGAATCAGCCTGTATATTACGTAATTCACAGCAACGAAAACTACTCTTGCAATTTTGAAAATTTCCAAATTAACTGCAATCCCTAATTAACACATATACGAGCGAATACGATCAGAATATCTAACATTTTATTGAGCATACAAGAGCATCTCGTGTAGTAGTATACGTACATACGTAGTAGCAAGAGAACAGTTATGCTGCTGGATTTGGAGAACTGGTCTGGGCGCGGCGTTTCTATTGATCTCCTCTGCGTTCAGACTACACTGTCTCGTACAACCTAATATTGCTGTTATATCGGTACAGCTTTTGTTGTTCCTCCTGTTGGGACCGTCGCCGTCGTACTACATGTATAGTCAGTTACGTAACTCCATCGAACGGAAACTATAAGACTGCACGCGTCGATAATCAGGAATTAGCTATGGGCAGAACGTCAGACATCGAAGGGCACGGAAAATGGACGGGATAGGTTTCGAATCCAGCAATCACCAGTTAATCTATGTATATATGAACTTTAATTATTACGAACTAAATAGTGTATTCACTAAAGCGAGTGAAACTGTAAAAAATTGCAATTTCTGTACCAGACTGACGTTCGGTAACAAAGAAAATCTGGCATGTATTATTGCAACTTGTAATTAAAATTGCAAACACGGTATTGGTTTTTTTTTCAATTGTCTGGCGAAGTAAGTTTAATTAAACCTTTGACGTTGCCGAAATAGACGATCAAACATTTTTCAATTTAGATCGTAGTGGCTATTGGCTAAAGCTCTCGTTGCGGTTGCGGTATGTATAGACAATATCATGTTATTTGTTCGTTATAACCGTTCAGGAGTTAATGGAGAATCATCCGAATAATTAGAATGTTTCTAGTCGAAACAGGTAATTAACTCATCCGTTGCGAATTTTGATAGGAATGCTGTGCTTTACAGGTTCATTGAAAACATTATCACATCGAAAAGTATTGGGCAAAAGAACTGATTAATTATCGGTCTATGTATGATGGAAGTTTACTGCCACCCTTCAACTTCAAAGTTTGCTTAATCAAATCAAAAATCGTTACGTAAATTTTGATGGGGGCTGTTGCCCAAAATTGAGCCTACATACTTATAAACATTTATAAATTCACAAAGATATGCTTATTCACGAGATTATATAACTCATTTGAAATTTAGCCAATAGCAATTACAATTTTACATAGTTACCATGTATTGATAAGTGAATGAAGTGAATATACATACTCTTGACGACGTGATATAACTGTTTTGGTGTTTCGATTCCTCCAACAATATGAATTTTGTCATAGTAATAAGTGTTTTGAAGTTTGTTAATAAACGTCAAAAATATATTCAGCAATTTTCATAACATTTTTTTAAGTTTTTCGACATGGAACGCTTTGGTACAAGCTCGGGGACCGAAATAGGTAAAGAAATTGAAGATTTACAAATTACCGTTAAAACACATAAATATGTTTGGAAACAGTTCACCGAATTTTGTGAACAGCAAAATTATAAACTTTGTGCTCAAACTTCTGACGAATAATTAGCAAGTATTTTGAAAGATTGGGCATTCAAGATGAAACGTGCAGACAGCACCGAATACAAAGAAGGTACCGTGAAAACAATTTGGAATATTTCCGCTAAACTTGTCCAGAAAAAGTTTTATGAAGAGTTTAATCGAGAAACAAATCCATTCAGACGCGTGATTTTTGAAGATGCTAAATGGAAGAAGTTACAAGCAATTTCTGAAAAAACAAAAACAAGTTCTGTTGCCCTTAAAGCGGAAGAAATTCGTAAAATTATGTCATTTTTTGACGAAAATATACCAGACGATTTACAAAAAAAATTCTATCAAATTTGTTCTGTGGAACTGGCGTGGCGTGGAAATGAAGCAATCTTTTGCTTAATTGACTATTTCAAAGCAGAATGCGACAATTATGGTCAACCCACAGGACGTATAGAATACAATACCATATTTTCAAAGACAGCACAAAGTGGCGAAAAACATACAGCTGACTCTAAATGGTTGACACCGAATAAAAATTGTGAAGATCAGTGTCCAGTACGTCTGTTGAAAAAAATGTTAAGCAAAAGAACACCAAACATTAAAACCAATCGTTTATTTTTGACACCTAATCCTGATTGGGAGAAAACTAAAATATGGTATAAAAACTGCCCTGTAGGCCTTAATCAGTTAAGTAAATGGTCACGTTCAGCGGCAGAAAGTATAGGACTTGATACAAAGAAGCAAAAAATATCTAATCATTCCAATGGCTCTTCCGCTGTTAGCATCTTCACACAATTTGGAGCAAACTTACAAGAAATTATTAAGATAACAGGGCACTCGTCATCTGAATCTCTGAAGCCATATCTAAAGCTTACTAATGAACACCATAGCAAGATACTTGAAAAAATGAGAAATAAACAAGATTCTGCCAACTCTACTATCACCAGCACCTCAAATTCAACTTCCAAAGATAATACAACAAATATTTATTATAATAATTGCACTTTTAATTTCAACCAATAAAAAAAATCGTTAGTTAATTCTTCATATAATCGTAACGAATACCACTCGAGCAAACGAAAATAATGCATTATATAAACTCGACGTATATCCTTAAAACAGTTTTCGCAGAATACGTCTCGTGACTCGGTAATATAATCGATTATTTTCTATCCTCTTGTGATATTATAACTGAATATACATATCTCACTATCTGAGAGAGATTTTATAGATCATCAGTCAAATACAGAGAGAACCAATAAGAAATTCAATTTCCCATTTGATATTTTCTTATCTTGGTTTGGTTAAAGTGACTGGGAGGCTTCCAAAAAGATGTTTCTTAGATGGCTAGGTACAAAAAGTAGAGAGTTTGAGCAAAAGATATACATATTATAGAAATGGTTATATGCTGCATAATCATGTATTCAGTAGTTTGGTGCGGTAGTTTCTGATCCTTATAAACATACTATTTTCATATCATTCGACTGCCAAAGCTCTGTCATGGTTCATTGCACCAGAACCATCCTCAGGTCTAACTAAAAATTGTAAACATATTGGGCTCCTTTAGAAGCGTAGGAAACAATTGGGATTAAAAGATTAAGGATATTCACAATAAATCTTATAGGTTGGAGTAAGGAGTGGCAACGAATGCATCGACCCACTCTAATGCACTCTTCTCATGGTACATAGATACGCTATAGTTCAATTTTTCAGTTAAGTATTAGTCTTAATGCTACATTATTTTATGATGACTTTGTTTGCTAAACTTGTTGTACTTGAAGAGCCGTTGCAGTTAGTTTATTGCATTATCACACTTAAAAGTCATGGATATATACCTACTACCAACAATGCTGAAGATCTACGAAAACAATTTTCTTTACAGTTTATAGATATTTGCTCTAAGCTTCATAGGAGACAAAACTTTAGATTTTCCTTATCTAAAGATTTCTTGACTATTTCCTTCTGTCATGGAAAATTGTTGCGTAATTTTAGTTTTTGATTACGGAAGATGATTTTGATAAACTATTCATCATCTTCAACATCGTGTTTCATAAAATTCATAAAAAAATATAATAAAATTTAGATTTGTTTTTGATTATTTTGGAATTATTTCCTTAAGAAACTGAGATGGTTGTTGCATGTTTTGCAAAAATACGTGATGTTTTTGATCAGCATCCTTACCACTTTTTCTTTGGTAAAGCCTATATCTGATTAATATTGAGTAATATGAGCAGATTGGCGGTACCATAAAAAGGATGATCCTTCTGTTTCGGAGACCACTTTTTTGGCCAAAATTAGGGAAATTGGGACTTTCGTCCATTCTTCAAAACACTATATCTCCTATAGAGCATTTCAACCTTAGTATTCAGTATTGTCTCTTATGGGATATACATATACATCTTTTACTATTTTAAGCAATTTGTAATAAATTGTCTTCTTTTATATCAAAGCAATGGTGCCAGATCAATTAATATGTGGTGTAGTTGGCAGTGCTGGTGTAAAGGTGGGTTCATAGCTCTCCGTTTATACGTTGACCAATCTCAGAACTTTATTTTTATGTGCTTCGCAGTCTATCGGCTAACGGATAAAGTTGACCGAGGTTAAACTTTGTACGCTTCCGTTCTTCCATTTATGAAAAAAGTGAGCTTAGACTAGTCACAACAAAACGGTTAGTATAGGAAATTCATACGTCAATATACTTACGTACGTTACAGACACAACGCTATGAACCGCAAAGAGAATGTTCATCCGTTAACGTATAAACGCAGACCTACGAACGGAGAGCTATGAACTAGCCTTTACTCCAGAACATGCAAATATAACTTTGACAAATGTCAAAATCGTTTCGAAAATCAATACGTATCTAACTTCACTTCAAACGTCGTACTCACTTGACAGCTACCGCTTTTATAAAACTCTAACCAAAAGGTATTTCAAATATCTTGTCAATCATTAATCGCTGCCAACCTAAATAAGTCGTGGCAACAATGCCATCGGTTTCCATAAGACACGTACTGAATACTAAGGTTGGAATCGGAATGCTCTACAGGGTGTTTCCTAAGTAATCTAAAATATTATATGGGGCGCTTCGTCACTCAATTTTAAGACGAAAAGTTCATATAAACATGTGTGATAAGTCTTGTCGTTAATGAGATACAGGGTGTTTTATTATTTTATTAGAAGCAACAACATGTGTTAAACATAAAGAAAAAAATATTATATTTCAGAGCATATGTTCAAAATGTCCACCTGCAGCTAAAATGCAAGTATCTGCTCGATGTCTAATTGATTGCCGAATACGTTCGGAGATAGGTACCAGGTTTGTTACGAATAAGATTACAGCCTTGTATGATACGATTTTGAAGATCTTGTACGTTTAATATAGGGGTTGTGTAAATGACCGATTTTAAATATCCCCACACACAAAAATCCAGAGGATTGTGTGCCGGTGATCTAGGGGGCCACGGGTGTGGAGATCCTCGTCCGATCCAATGGTCTGGAAAAACGTTATTTAAAAACTCGCGAACAATTAATGAAAAATGTGGAGGAGCTCCGTCATGCATGGACCACATGCGCCTTCTAATAATAAGAGGTACATCTTCTAAAAGAACTGGAAGTTCATTTTCTAGAAAATGAAGGTATGTCGCACCGGTCAACCGTGCAGGAAGGAAAAATGGTCCTATTAAATAATCTGCGATGATGCCAAGCCAAACATTGACCAAAAATGTTTGTTGAAATCTTTTTACAATTATGGCATGTGGATTTACATTTGCCCATATGTGGTCATTATGAAGATTCATAATGCCATGTCTTGAAAAGTTGGCTTCATCCGTAAACAGAATATCGGCAGCGAAATTGGGATTGTTTGCTATTTTATTTAAAATCCATTGGCAATACTGTATGCGAAGCGGATAGTCAGTAGGTAGCAAATGTTGTACACGTTGAACGTGATATGGATACAATAAGTTATCTTTTAAAATATTCCAAACAGTTCTGTTACCAACATTTAGTTCATCAGCAATTTTTCTGGTACTCGTTTCTGGATGTTGATCAATTATTTGAAGAATCTGGTTTTCCAATTGTGGAGTTCTCACAGTTCTGGGTCGTCCAATAATATTCTTTGATTTGGCAAAAGTTCCAGTTTCTTGTAGACGAATATGTAGCTTAGTAAACGTATCTTAACATGGTAAACGATTATTAGGATAACGCTGGGCATACATACGTCTAGCCTCTAAGGCATTACCATTAGCTAATCCATACAAGAAGTGCATATTAGCCATTTCAGCATTAGTAAACACAGGCATCGTTGTTAACTTAACACAAAAAGATCGTATTATTAAATATTTATTGTTCGTTGTTTGCGTTGGTTTTTAGGTTTGACACAGTTGTCAACGTTACTTCAAACGTCACTTATAATAAGCATGTTTCTCGTATTGCTTCTAAAAACCAGTAGCGTCACCAGGGAAAATTAATTTCAAATACAATCACAGCTGATTTATTACAAACAATTCAACACCCTGTATCTCATTAACCACAAGACTTATCACACATGTTTATATGAACTTTTCGTCTTAAAATTGAGTGACGAAGCGCTCCATATAATATTTTAGATTACTTAGGAAACACCCTGTATAGTACTGTATGCATTTGACAGGAGTCAATATATTTATGACATATTCAGCAGCTAATTCTATATCAGAATATAGACTTGTAAAAGAAACATGCATTAGCAATCAATAGTACTGAGTACTGGCTACACATGTTACACCTAGAGCTTTTGCAATAATTTTTGACGGAAGACTAATCAGTAACGGAATATGGCGGCCGACTAATTTGGAATTCTGTAAGAAAAGATGTGTAAATTTGTATTTAGTGTCGGCTGTTACTTTGCTCATTTGTTCTTCTTTTTTGCCTAACTCTTTATCTATTGCTTTTTTAGAAAAATATCAGGATAATATGTAGATATCTTACAAGACAATGACCATTCATACAACCATAGACAAGCATACAACAGCCTTTTAGATACATAAGTTGCATATTAATCAATTTCTGCATATCATATCAGATCCTTCTAGAAAATGATGATTTTCAATAAAAATCGAAGCAATGGCGCGGCCTATTTTTCTGTTGTAGAATATTGGTTAGTAACACTAAACACACTGTTGGTTACTGGAGACTTTTTGGAGGATATTGCATGTGCTTCAGGGTGATAGGACAGCGATTTATATTAGATCAAATCCCTAAAATGTCTTGATAAAGACATTGCAGAGATGTTATTACTTGGCTATGATAATTGGGCTGCTCTTCTTCTATGAAAAATGTGGAGAAGTTGTTGATTCTTCGAAGTTCTAACTACAGATATAGGAAGCAAAACACCCTCCACAATTGTGACGGATACCAATCGTGTAGAAGAGGTGGTAGTGACATTTTTTTTACATACAATAACTCACTTGAACATAGATTTGAGGGCATTTTTTAATACAGAATTGCTCAGCTCCTATACTGTGTAAATATTCTCTAAGCACGATGTTATACTATATGTTTCATTGGGTGATGACTACTATAAATCCATTAATCCAAATTTTTCAATTACTGATGCTAGAAAATAAGCTACATAATTCCAAATTGGTTCTTAATAATGTTCACGAGGGGAAGCTAGTGCAGTTGCACCCTCTATGGATAGAAAAGAGGTTAATGCTAAGTTTTCATCCGCTGTCTTTGATGCACTCTCGGTACTATTAGTAGTTATCAGGAAAATTGTTTCCATGCCGTTACGCCATTGGTTTAAGACCTTCAAGAGCCTTTTCAATTTCTTGATACTTGTTTCACGTCTTTTGTCTGGTCTTCCTGATGGCATTTTCGTACACATATTGAGACTACTCACCAACTTTGTAAGTTGTTAAGGGGGAGGTAAGAATAGGGGCACATAAACTGAAATGTGGTGGAAACTGGAGAACCCAGAATACTCCGGGGCATGCCACAGTAACCACTTATATTACAAACCCAATCTTTGAAATTGGCTGCGATACATTGATTCCCAAACTCTCCTTTGATAAACCCTTTAAGGATGTCCTATATTGAGGTGTGTGGGGAGTAAAACAGAAACTTGAAATGTGAATCCAGATCTGATACGCAGACGGATCAAAGAGAACGACAGGTTCTGGGGCAGTATGGTGAAACCTTGAAAAACCTAAAAACTTTGGCAAAACACAACAAATTTATTTTGGTGTGGGTGCCAGGGTATAAGGGCATACCAGGCAATGAAGTAGCAAACAGGCTGGCAGGAAGAGGCTCTGTATGGGGCGGTGCAAAAACCTGATCCTTACCCAGTGATCAAATCGAATCCTACCCGTAAGAGAGCTTAAAACAAATATCCAATACATTTTCAGAGAAACTAAAAAATAAAGTTGTAATAGAACAGATATGCCAAGACACTTTATCTAATCTTATTCTTTGTTATAGGTGAAATCGGAGGTTTGGGCTTTACATTCACCTCCCGCCCTTGCCCCCGACTCTGACGATATGGTAAGTAAAGAATACATACATACACAAAATCTCGCAAAGTCATTACAACAATTCCATATAACATAACACCTTTCATTTTAATAATATTAAAAACTAGATTAAGTTCAAGTTTACATACATCCAGTTTCTGAAATTGTTATACGATCCTTACTAAATCTAATTCCAATATAATTCAATACGTTTAAAATTGAATTTAATGTAACTTAGGATATTTCAATAAAGATTACATCCCGAAGTTGGTGTTGATTCACGACGATTCGGTTAAAATCGGGAAGGATGTGTATTTTCCTCCTAAGTCAATTTACAGAACTTGAGAGATAAAGTTAGTATCAAAAGGGTCGACTTAAATTCTCCAATACTACGGAAAGTAGTTTAAAACATATTTAGTTACCTACGGAAAGTTTATTGACAATCCATGCAAAGATAAATATTCCAGGGGTGTAACGTATAGGTAGTAATATAATTAAATAGGTTAGGTTTTGTTTGCGAAGCTTTAAGCGAGGGATTAGAGACATGCGTGTTGAAAAAATCTTCTCCATAGAGGGATAATTGATCTTAGAGATACAATTAAGCTATTTTTATTGTTGTTCTTACTTCTTACCTAGATTGTAAGAGTGGCGTTTTGGAAGGCCTAGAGCCAGCGCAGTTAAACTTGATCTTTACCTTTTGCTGTCTCATGTGATTGAGATTAAATGAATTGGGCAAGGTCGTTTCCTTTTTAATGATGCATATTAATGGCTAACATAAACCATGTCTACCACAACCCCCTATACTGGTGCAATGAGGGCTTCTAGTTAAAGCTTAATTGAAAATAGTTCTGACATCTACGATA
>ML218659.1:0-12256 GCA_004785975.1 Popillia japonica
TTGAGTCCAATGAAGAGGTCATACAGGAAGTGAACCAGTATTTTGAAGGCAACGAAAAAATTCATTTCCGTAAAGGAAGCTGGAGAAACGTTGGGGCAAGTGCGTTGAACTTCGAGGGAACTATGTCAAAAAATAAAATACATCAAACCGCCCTCATATTTCAATATCTTAGAAACAACAAGTGTAAGAGTAATAGAGGATTCATGGTTGGCTACGTCACTGGAGTTGGCAAAATTTCCTTACAAACACTAGAAATGCTTTGCTATGAGGGTCACGATAATCAAGATAATCAGGAAGGTTCGCCTGGGAAGGCAAAATATTTGTTGCAAGAAGCCATTTTGTATTCCCTACAGATCATGCTAGTCCAAGGTGGGTTGGTCGAGTGTACAGTAACGTGTCGTTTTACGACTTAGATGCGTTCTTGAAAATGCAGTCGTAAAAGGAATCTTCTTTTAAATGCACATATATAAAAGAACCTCGCAGAATTTGGTGATAGACCTGCGTTCCCAGTCAGGGTCGAAACCACATATCCTGTAGATCACTATGTCCTGTAGATCCTTGGTCTGCATTGGCTTAATAACAGCTTCGTCTTCTCTATCATGCTAATTCTTCTAGTTCTTCAATGGACAGGGGTTGAGCATGACTTTGAAGCAGTTCAGTGATACCTTTATCATTTTCACGTGCGATAGATCATCAAATGGCCAGATTTTGTGCCAGACACCTTTCATGCAAGAGATTGCCACTTACCATCCTTATGTTGTCAACAGCTTTCAAGATGTTGCTTTCTTTCCAATAATGCTGTAGCCAGTAAGCCTTAACTCCTCAGAGCTAATTTCGCCAAGATTTGGAGGATTCCCAGGTGCGTTATCCGATAAGAGAAGTGCTTTTTTTGAGAGGTTGTTTTCGGTACACTAATAGCGGCTTTAGTTTGAAAATTCCTGATGGATTGTCAGCAAGGAAGAAAGTAAAGCAATCGTTAGCTGCCTTGAAACCGGAAGCAGATCTTTCTTCTCGGCCAATGTACGTTCTGGAGGACTTTTTCTTCCAATAGAGACCCGTTTCATCGACAGCGAAAACAACGTTCGGATGAAGATCATTATCGTTAATATTTTTTTTGAACAATGTGAAATTGTGCATGCTCCTAACTAACATCTGTATGCACACTAGGCTTAATAAGTTCGTGGGCACGAGAGATAGGCAACCCTTGCCGAAGCTTGCTATCATGCACACCCTAAATGTACATGCGAGGAGGTTGGAGAAAGACAGGAATAGCTTGGGCAAGGGTTAGATTTATTAGGGCTAGGGTACATGCGTATATGGCATTACATAGGCTGTGTATCCTCTACTTTAAGCGTGTCACAACTTGTATCGAGTAAACAGCGCATGCGTAATTTGTTTGACAATGTGAATCGTAAAAGCGAATTGTTGTAAAATGAACCGTCGTAAATCGAGACACCACTGTATTTGTAAAGATTCTTTGGTGCTAGTGCACTTATGGTTTTTTTTAGTGTGTGTTTGGTTGCATAAGATATTCCAGCGATTATACGTCAGAAAATACTGATTCAAACTTCATCAGGAATGTGCTCTGATACTTTATAAGCACGTATTTCTCAATTCATATTTGATTTGAGATTTTAACAAACTTCATTCTCGTAAATAACAATACCTACATATCCTTGTTTTATCGAGCAGCATGCCAACAAATCTCGATGAAGATTTGGTAGGTGAGATATTAACGTCCTTGTTATTTCATATACATACATACTCATTAACAACCGTAGGTCATATTGTATTCAAACGCATCACGATAATTACAAATAAAGCTGTATTATATGCGGCTAAACTTTTACGAACGTTAACGCTAAAATCTAATCGTATATAAATAATAATGTGGTAATACATCTGCACCGTTTCATTTAAATATCACGCGTACGGTACACAAACAATATTGTAGCGATCCTGTACGTAAAAGAGCCCGTTTATAAGATAATACGTTTGAGGTTAAGCATTTAATTATGCACGGCCCCGTAGAAGCTAAATAGCAACTCGGTTATTATTGTAGGAAACTTAATAACAACACAGCTATGCAGATACAAACAAGGCAGCAGAGCGACAGGTTACCTATTTACTCGATTATTAAAGGAAGATGATGTGATGACATCGAGATGAATGTTCATTATCTCCAGCAATCTTTCTACATACAGACTCTAAGACTCTAATCCGCTCAAATCAATCTAATATGTTTCTTTTTCTTTCCTGCATTACCTCCATTAATTTACCGCAGCATAATAGGAAACCTACTCCAATTATATAAATTTAATTGACACCATGGCATATTAAACGTTCTACAGTTAGTACAGGTGTACTATCTGCGGGTCGTCTCCATGTCGTAATTTCAATCTATTTTAACCTTTAAAGAATCGAAGTTTTACATTACGTCGGTGTTGTGTTTAAGTGTATGTGTGTATATCTCATTGCTAATTGTCAAGGTCGGTAACGGCACAGGTTCAATCACGACTTTACCCCATTTAGATCAATCTTATAGCCGTGACATCGTGCGACTCTCCGAGGAGAGATATCCACGACTACATCCCATACACAATGACTTCATCATGATACATATAATTATACTTCTTCTTTAGCTTATAGGTATATACCGAAAGGTGCTTGCTGCTGCCTGTTGCCGCTATTATCACAACGCTCGCGCACACATACACAAAACGGGCGATTATATCGGGTCTGTTAAGTCAGTCAGAGTCAGGGATCTCGCATTATACAAAATGCATCGCCATCGTGTAGGAGAACTATTAGAATTAATAGCGTGCAAGCGCAATAAGTAGTACTTTGCGAACGGCCGTAATAATGTTCAGACGTTATTAAGTGGAATTTGAAATATATGGCAGTGTATGCAAATTCAGACCTTTTTTTGTAGCATCTGTTTGATTTGTTGGCAATTGGCAACACTGATCATTCTGCTTCGTTTTACTCAATTCGACGACAAACAAAGCTTTATCAGGAAGGTTGATAGAACCTGAAGATTGCCATTTTCCAGAGTAGCTATGGGGGCACTTGGTCCACCCCCCCATCACTCCTAGTTTCGGTAGATATTGGCAACCAATCCAAATGACTAGCTAAGCCGTAACAGGTAGCGGTTTAAATCACAACAGGTAGCATTTAAGTCACAACAGCTATTTCAAATGTAGCGCCATATTTGTGAGAATCATTTAGATTGGTTGCCTATATCTACCGAATGTAAGAGTGGTGAACGGTGGACCAAGTGCCACCATATCTACTTTCCAGAACCATTTCCTCGTTTTGAGGAAGGGTAGGCTACGCATGAAAACAGTTTGAGTGATTGAGAATTTATTATCAAAGTAGATCAGCAGATTAGCTAGTTGAAAAGTTGCTTCAAATCCGGCCTAGTTGCTTGTGGGCTTTCTTTTAAGGCAATTTAACTAATTAGGGGTTGCTCTTGAGCGAGTTTTAAAAAGAACAGGCTTTTAAAGGCAGATAAATCGGATTAAAGAGGGGGTTTTGAAATTAGTTTAACTAATTAAGGACTAGATTTTGAAATCAACTTACCTAATTGAAGACTTGGTTTGAAATAAGACACAATACGACTACAACTCGCTTAAAGCACAGCTTTTCTAATTAAGAACTACCTTTCAAAGTAACTTGACTGGTTGAGGATTGGCTTTTAATGTAGCCTCGCTGATTGGGGGTTGGTATTGAGCTTCTATAATTAAGAATTATGTTTTAAAGTAATTTGACTGGTTGAGGATTGGCTTTTAATGTATCGTCGTTAATTGGGGGGTGGGTATTAAGCTTCTCTAATTAAGTATTACCTTTCCAAATACATTGACTGGTTGAGGATTGGCTTTCAATGTAGCCTCGCTCATTGGGAGTTGGTATTAAGCTTCTCTAATTAAGATTTACCTATCAAAGTAACTTGGCTGGTTGATGATTGGCTCTCAATGTAACCTGGCAGGTTTGGGGTTGGTATTAGGCTTTTCTAATTAAAAATTACCTTTCAAGGTAGCTTGACTGGTTGAGGATTGGCTTTCAATGTAGCCCCGCTGATTGGGAGTTGGTATTAAGCTTCTATAATTAAGAATTACCTATCAAAGTGACTTGACTGGTTGAGGATTGGCTTTCAATGTAACCTAGCTGGTTGGGGTTGATATTAAGCTTTTCTAATTAAGAATAACCGGTCCAAGTATCTTGACTTATTGAGGATTGGCTTTCAATGTAGTCTCGCTGAGGGGGTTCGTATTAAGCTTCTATAATTAAGCATTACGTTTCAAAATAATTTGACTGGTTGAGGATTGGCTTTCAATGTAACCTAGCTGTTTGGGGATTGGTATTAAGCTTTTCTAATTAAGAATTACCTTACAAAGTAACTTAACTGGTAGAGGATTGGCTTTCAATGTAATCTAGCTGGTTGGGGTTGATATTAAGCTAATTAAGAATAACCGTTCCAAGTATCTTGACTTGTTGAGGATTGGCTTTCAATGTATCCTCGTTAATTGGGGCTCGGTATTGAGCTTCTCTAATTAAGTGTTACCTTTCAAAGTAACTTGACTGGTTGAGGATTGGCTTTCAATGTAGCCTCGCTGATTGGGGACTGGTATTAAGCTTCTATAATCAAGAATTTCCTCCCAAAGTAACTTGACTGGTTGAGGATTGGCTTTTAATGTAGCCTCGCTGATTGGGGGTTGGTACTACGTTTTTAAAATAAATTTAGCTGGTTTTATAAGCAGTTTAGCTGGCTTGGAAGATGAAAGAAGCCTAGTGGATTAGGAGTTGGTACCCAAATCAAAACCATTTTCGCTTGCCTTATTTGTTTCCGTGTTGGCCAGTCACTCTGAAGCTCTGATGTAAATTAAGTAATAGTTCTGTTTTCTGGGGCAATCCAACCATTTTCCTTTATCTGTGCTTGGGACCGGCAGTGACAGATGTGATGCTACTCAGATGCTACCCAAACACCCACTCCACCCACAGGCTTCAAAGAAAGTTTCCAGAAAGAGTAACAAAATGAAAATTTCATTCTATCGAGTACAAAGAACGGAACGTAATGGACCACTAAAGCTGTTCTAAGAAGGATTTTATTCAACGAATGATTTTCTGAAATCTGGCGGCAGAGTAATATACTCCTATTTGCTTACTACGATAATGAGGAGCTGTCAATACATCTGTAAGGAGTTGTGAGGCACGACAGCATGTTTTTGCATATAATTGTGCAAATCTTCGTCGAATGTTGGGCAAAAAACGGTGGGATAGACAATTTGTATGTGTAAATGTGTTCAATGGCCCTGTTATTAACATATTTGTTTCAAAACTACAGAGAATCTAAAGAGGATTTGAACCTACTCAACAGAACTAGATCTAAAATTTTTTTCTGAAGAAATGTCAGACAGTAGCAGTTGGCGGTGGAGTTTTGGCGGAGCCTTTTGGAGGAAAGTCCAAATTATATCATGTATTAGGGCGTTCTAGTACAATTTTGAGCTGGCAAAGGAACAGATCGAACTAATATTGAATAATTAATCAAAATATTTTACTACACTCTTCTACATATGCTTCAAGAGACAAACTACTAAATCTTCAGATCATTAAAGGCCAAGCATTCAATACGTATTCCCGCATTAACGTGTGTGTGTATCGGGTAATTTCCAGTTGCTTCGTTTACGGGCTCGTGCCGTAACATATGCGGTAGTAGTAACGTCCATCGGCAATGTGCCCGCTTCTGATATATTCCGGTAAGTATCCAGTTCTACCATTCCGGCATCATGAGCCGAAGCGCATTAGTTAAGCGGCGTGCGTCAACACTGGGCCGGCGCCCTTTAACTCACTTCGAGAAGCTTGATTTCTTTACTCATCAGGGAAACAATATACACATTAAACCCAGTCGGGTTCGTTTCAGTTTTCAGACGGAGACGAAAGTCGGTTCGATGCCATTTATGGAGGCATAGTGAGCGGTACATCGCAGAATGTAGATGTGCCTCATTAGTGATTGTAGACTTAAACTTCCATTTAGTAAATTTCAGATTGAATTATTCTCGATCCTTCCCAATAGCGGTCAGCTGTCTAGTAACAAGAATCCATTTGTCCAATCAAGGATACAAAATTATATGAGCCGATCATGTAGATCTACACATTTGACATCCCTCGTTCCATCCTATTAAATCGACGTGGAAAAAATTATCTCCAATATCTCTAAACGGAAAAAAAACCATTAAAACAACACATCGTTATCGTTGGCTATACCGGCAGCTAACAGTGACATATCTGCATTATCTAGCCTATACAAGGTGTACGTACAACGGGCCAAAATATATTATATCGAATTATTAAAATGTAAAAGAACTGTTCATCCTTTGGGTTGGCAATTTATCATGTCACAACCGGTATCTCACACCGCCCCAACGGCCGACATCTCATTTATCACGTGAAACCAATCACTCAAGCTTCACAGTCCATCGGTTCCTCGGCCATATCTAACATCAATCACATTCCAGAAACATCGCATATATTAACAATAACAAAACGGACAAGCGAAGCAGCGCCTTTCGTGTTGTAAATGTGCGTGCTAGTGATGTGTTCTCTGCGATGATACTGTATGGTGAGGTGCCCACATACACATTGCACATACAACGTATACACGTACAATCAACGAGAACCAATTTCCAATAAACACCTTTGACCTGTTACCTGTAGATGTCGCTTACAAACGAGCGAGATATGATATATGTATGCATGTTGATGGTATGTGCGATGGAGTAACAAGCTATAACTAGCTGAAGCGTCCGCCGTTGTCCGCCGGTATTAGATCTGGAATTTGCGGTAGTTCGTGTGTTTGGATATACATAGTATTACGTACGGAAATGAGGCTGTTAAAAATCTGGGAATGTGCATATGTGTTAACGTAAACTTGCTTTAATTGTATGTGTGGAAGTAGTAGAAATCCTGTTTTGCTCTAATAATTTCAGCGTAGTTTGGCTGAAGATCAACGAAATTCTGGCTACTATCTATTAGGTCTTCAGAGAAACACCCATGCCTGGATAAGGCTTGCGTGGTGTGCTAGTCTATTTCTCCTCACGGCTTCTCCACTCACTTTCCTACCTTGGAGATTAGTCTCTGGGACCACTCAGCATCTGTCATCTTTCATACAGATTGTTTTCTTGCAGTGGTCTCTTGGCCTCAATTGTGGCTTTCGTCTCTTTTCATAACCAGCAGTTCCATTGGGGCTATTCCCACAATTGTTTGCCTCTGGGTAGTTTGGATTTGCTCCAACTTTTACCCGAAGTCTGCATAGTTTCCATGCCCAGTTAGCTTCGTTTTTCTGTGTATTCCACCACTGATTGTTTGGTTGGAATTTATTTGTGCCCAGTTGTTCGGCAATTCTTATTGGCGGATTTCTCGACAGCAGACCATTATCATTGGCATCAGCGATTTTATTTTGGATTGGCAGAATAGGGCGGTTCAGTATCGTCTGGAAGGGTTTCGGTAAGGGATTCTGAGGTCACAGTTTTGAGCAAGCATTGTTGCATTTAATTCTTGTGTGAGGACTGTTAAACCACACTTGAGAAAAATATTCTACAGCTGAATAGACAAGTCCTAGCGCATGGCAGTTTGGGAGTATTTGAGCCTGGTGTTGCATAGAAGACAGTGTTCTATCTGCCCTTCCACTCCCAGATATTTTGGGATACTATTGTGTCTTAACAGATGATTATCAGTATAGACTTGGAGCTGGCTATGAGCCATTTTCGTATGTAGAAGGAAGCAGCACACATCTGGTTTGTTCGGATTCGGTTTAAGTCGTCAGTACCTAAACAACTTCTCCAGTCTTGCAAGTCTCTCAGTCTCTTGTTGCAAATGCCGAATTTCTGACTCTGAATAGATGATATATGCGTTATGAGCAAGTTAAGAGTTGGAGCGACCACAGATCATTATGGAAGTCCGCTATTAAAGGTCCTAGAACAGGTTTTAGCAAGTAATCCGTCCTTCCAGACCATGTCGTATGCTGCTGTCAGGTCCTAGCAGTTGCCTTTTGGATGCTGCTAACACTAAGCGTCAAATATTGAAAATCCCAGAAATTGGTCCTCATGTTTTTTTTCCGTCCTCATCACCAGAGGCTTGTCATGTGACGCAAAAGTTGATATTGTGGCCCACCAAACCCCCAGATATTTAGTTTTGGTGCCTGAGAATATTCTTTGGCTCTGTATCTCGAATTCAATTACAGCGCTGTTCCATCTCGTGATTAGCAGAATGGTCTCGGATTTCTTTGGAACAGATTCTAGATCAGTAGATTTCATTGCAGCAATTATCCTTAGTATGGTTGTATTAGCTAAGCTCATCAGGACTTCTTCCTCTGTCACAGTTACGATCAAGACTACATCATCAGAAAATCTTACCATTCCTGTACCATTCAGCAATTCCATCCTTAGCCGCCTATCGTAAAAAGCATTCTGAAGGAAAGATTTTTGTTTGTCTTTTTCTTGTAGAAATATTTCTCTTTAGGAAAGATAATCTGTTGTGATGCTGATGAGCTGTTCGTCAATATGTCTGCCTCATAGCCTTCATTGAATTAGTTGCCATGAAGCACTGTTAAAAGCACTGCACACAGTCGATTTCCCAAAGAGAGTAGCTCGCCTCTATTGTATAATTCCATATCCTCCTATTCTATCTTCAAAGCTACTCTGAGTCACATCAAATCCTTTTGCTTCATTATTTCAATCACTGTTCCAATCGACGCATATTTTATTCACAATTTCCATTGATTGCTAATTCCATACAACGACAAAACTTTATTCAAACATCCTTTATTACACCCACGAAAAAATCACGAAACCTAAACGACTTTATTTATTGAATTCACAGTTTCTACAAGACAAATTACCACTCGTGTACATATTTAGATAAAATCAATTTACACTAATAATAATGACACGAATACCAACAACGACACCGTAATAATATTAGATTATCCTCCTAGTTATGTACTGTACGAGAACGAATAGTCCTTTATTATGCAGAGACCTAGATAATTAGGCTTGTTTACAGCCTTGGATGCTAGATATACAACCTTTTGCGTATACATACATATTCCGATGGCGTGAGTTCTAACACAAACTTGTGTGAACATAAATAATAATAACTAGATACGTGAAGAACGGCATATTGCTGAGCACTTTGGCGTATCGATTTCCCTAACTGTGGAGAAAATATCACTTGAAAGACGACGTAAATGGCCGTGCGGACCCGACGTAATCACAGCAAGAGGTGTTGTTCGTGCCGGCGAAAAAATCGATAGAATTTGTGGGAACTTAAGTATAGTCTTTACGTAATGACCTTGCTGAAAAGGGGATTCTTCTTTTGTACAATTACACGTCCATCTAGCGTGCATATTTACACATACACCTAGTGCCATCATAAATACTGTTACTTCGATGTTTGATTTTGGCCATGAATCTCCCCAACGAACCATTACGGATGAAGAATGATGACCCCTTTGTAGTCTTGGAACGAACTGTTTTGCTTCTTTTGATGATCTAGCATAAACCTTATCATTTTGCGCTTTGACCTCGAGTTTTTCAAGTGAACTCCACGGCTGTTTCTTTGTCAGATAGCAAATTTTCTCAGCTTTCAGAATATATATAGGTTGTCTAAGAAATATTTCTTCTTCTGATCGAAAATTAAAAAAACCTAAACTCTGCAAGATTTTTGGGGTTCCAGGTGCTACTTTTTATAGCTTTTGGCCACAAAAAAGGCCATTTAACCCTAATCTGACACTTGTTTCGTATTCCGCAGCATTCTGAATACGAAAAAGGTGCCAGATTTGGGTTAAAGACCTTTTTTGTCCAAAAAATGTACAAATAGCAGCTAGGATTAGAGATCTAAGCTGCTATTTATATATTTTTGGCCAAACCTAGCGCTTTAGCCCTAATCTTGACAACTTAACGGGATTAGGTTAGCTAGATCTAAAAAAAGCTTATCTACGTTTTGAAAACAAAATAGATCGTTGAGAGCTAGTTAAGCTGCTTTTTTGAAAGGTGCTTTTCGATAAAATAGCTGGTTTTGAAAGTAGCTCAGCTAGGCTGTATCTGGTTATAAAAGAAGTTCAGCTAGGTAGAACCTAATTTCCGAACCAGTTTAGTTGGTTTTAACTCAGTTGTAAAAAAAGGTCAGGAGTACCAGCAGACTAGTTACTTGTTCGAAAAAGACTTAGCTAGCTAGAAAATGATTTCGAAACGAGATTAGCTGAATTTAGAAACAACTTAATGGGATTAGGTTAGCTAGATCTAAAAAAAAGGTTATCTGCGTTTTGAAAACAAAATAGATTGTTGAGAGCTAGTTAAGCTGCTTTTTTGAAAGGTGCTTTTCGATAAAATAGCTGGTTTTGAAAGTAGCTCAGCTAGGCTGTATCTGGTTATAAAAGAAGTTCAGCTAGGTAGAACCTAATTTTCGAACCAGTTTAGTTGGTTTTAACTCAGTTTTAAAAGTAGGTTAGCAGTACTAGCAGACTAATTACTTGTTCGAAAAAGACTTAGCTAACTAGAAAAGAATTTCGAAACGAGATTAGCTGAATTTAGAAACAACTTAATGGGATTAGGTTAGCTAAATCGAAAAAAAGCTTATCTACGTTTTGAAAACAAAATAGATCGTTGAGAGTTAGTTAAGTCGCTGTTTTGAAAGGTGCTTTTCGATAAAGTAGCTGGTTTTGAAAGTAGCTCAGCTAGGCTGTATCTGGTCATAAAAGAAGTTTAGCTAGGTAGAACCTAATTTTCGAACCAGTTAGTTGGTTTTAACTCAGTTTTAAAAGTAGGTTAGCAGTACTAGCAGATTAGCTAGTTGTTCGAAAGAGACTTAGCTAGTTATAAAATGATTTGCAAAATAGATTAGCTGATTTTAAAAACGACTTAGTGGGTTTAGATTAGCTTGTTCTAAGAAAAGCTTATCTGCCTTTTGAAAACAAAATAGATCGATCAAAGCTAGCTACCTATAAAATAGCTGGTTTTGAAACTAGCTTAGCTAGGCTACATCCGGTTATAAAGGAATTTCAGCTAGGTAGAGCCTAACTTTTGAAGCAGTTTAATTTGTTTATAACGTTCTAAAAAACTTGGCAGTACTAGCAAACTAGCTAGTTGTTTGAAAGAGACTTAGCTAGTTTGAGACTGAATCCAGAAATCTGAAAATAGAATAGTTGGTTTCAATTCAGCATGCTAAATTACATATATGTACATCCGGAATTTGAAGGAAATCGAAAGCCCATCGAAAATTGTCAAAAATCCACATTTTTTCCATACATACCCCTTAGGTTTCTTGAAGAAAATCTCAACCTCTCCGATTACGCTGAAATTTTGAATACATATGTAATAGACCATGCTGAAGACGAAAAAAGCGCCAGATTTGGGCTAAAGACCAAGGCCAAAGTACCTACTCCTATATGGAATTGGAATCTAATGTTCAAGTCCGAATTGCAGACGGTCGCGCTAAACCTCGTTGCGTCGCTTATGGTTGACCGAGCAACCTTAAATTCGAAAGGTGTAGGAAGGATGGACCAATATGAATCCAAGACAGGAAGACGCTAAGTGGCCGGGAAATGGATTAGTGGATTGTCAAAGTTGAGTTACGTGTATATCGAAGATCCACTTTGACAGCCCGAAAATTGAGGAATTTTCTATACTTCTTTTGTCAGATTTATTATATTCTACGTCTTTAATTAAGCAAACCGGCGCGGTATTTAAATCAAACCGTAAAGCAAGAAAATCTGTTTCTCGGAAAGAGACGAGAGTCCTCCTCACTTGTCGCGCTCGCATTCGCCGCATATATACTTAAATAGTTGCGTAGATTGCGGGAATTACAGGAATGTATTACAGTTTAACGTTTAATCCGAAATGTTGATCGGACAAGCAGCAAAAGTTCCACGGATCGCGCTTGTCCTCTAGTCGTTGCGCTGCCCTTAATTTATGGCGACAGACCGCAGTCAGCAGTGCGCGTATATGAACAATACGTGTACCTACATATCTCGGTAAAAGTAGATGCAGAAGAAGAAGAAGAAGTAAACAGCACGCGGTGAACGTGGAGTATGTATATGTACGTTGTTGTTACGCATACCGGATAAATTACGTCTATTGTGTTTAAATAATTTATTCGGATTGGTTGGTTCTAATCTTTGATGCTCTAGGTTGATATAGTGAGGATAGATCGATTGCTGGTATGGGGATTAGATAATAAAGCTATGTAATGTGAATGTTGA
>ML218659.1:12656-36413 GCA_004785975.1 Popillia japonica
ATCATTTTGCCCAACAATCAACCGAAGAAATAAATACTCACATCCCACATTTGGGCTCAAATTACTTAGAAAGTTGGGACACGTATTGTATAATGCCAAAGGTGTACAAACTTGGCTGTCAAAGCACTTAGAAGATACTGATGTGAGACTTAATTGTGATTTCTGTGTCATTTATCGAAAAATCCTTTTTCATCCCCATTTTTATTTTTGTGTTTACAAATTTTTGTAAATTTCGAAAAAAATGCCTATAATAGGCACTCATGGAAGATTTCTCCTGTAGAGATCTACCGGTAGTACTCCCGAAACGTGCTGCTTTGGACGTTTGACCACTAGAGGGCGTAAGGTTTGATACAGCTCATTCAGTGGGGTATTATGGAAGTAAAGATCGAGAGAGAAGTACTGTGCAATTAGACCTTGTATGTCAAGATTCGCTGATGATTGATTGATTTTGATCAAGGTAGGATGGTCTTTTAACATCCCTAACACTGCAGCCTGTAAGGCCTATTGTATTATTCCTACCTTGATTTTGTTTTACTCAAACAGGTTAGTTCCCTTGATAAGGTTTAGGAGGCTGTATGGTAAATCTTTCTCCAACGGTGTTTCCACTGCTCTTTGCATGGCAAACCTTCGTTGGCTTAGTGCTGCGCATTGGAAGAGAATGTGGGAGGCTGTTTATTCCTCCTCATTGCAGAGTCTACATAAGGGTTCATCTTTGTAAATCTCCATCTTATGTAGATGACCTCTTAGACAGCCGTGTCCTGTCAGTAGACACGTTACTGCCTTAAGTTGAGTCCTGTGCAAGTGCAAGTAGGTCAGCAGTTAGTCGTTTTGATGGTCGTTTCATCATCCGCTTGCTGCGTCTTTGTCCAGACACATGGTTCCAATTTGATTGGTGTTGTTTCACAATCCACTCATTGATTGCACCACGCACTGATACGTTTTGGTTAAAGTCAAAATCACGTAATTCGACGCCAATTCTTGATCTAGTTGCATTGTACTTTCATTAGCAATGTGATTCCAACAATAGACCATGAGCACCATTCCTTGTGTTTATTATTTTATTAGTTCTCAACCTTATTTTAGCAAAATTGAACAAGCATGCATTTTCTGTTATTATAGCAGAAAAAGTGTGTGGTACTACTCAAAATTTGGTTGAAAAACGGTGATGGATGGTGATACAGTAGAGCGTCGATTACCCGAACGTTAATTATCCGAAACGTCAATTATCCGAACAGATTTATGTACTACATAAAAAAATGTGTAGTTTTAAAAGCGATCGTATACTTTCAAAATCGTTAATTTATTTGACTTGTTTTTAAAGAAACCTAACCTTAAACAAGGTAGTCACATGGTGACTGACTGTTGGGGAAATGTAGCTTGTAGTAATCTTAAAAATGCGCGAAAAGAATGGTTGCCAAAGAAACCATAGAACGACGACAGTGAAGATACACAAGCAACCAACGAAGATGATAATTAACAATTTACTAGTATTACACATATTTTGCCTTCGATTCGAGGATTGTCAGATTGTGACCAAGCAGACGTCAAAGCCTGGCTGGAAAGTGATAATGATCCTGAATACCAAATTATGGATGATAATGACATTTTAAATCATGTCCAAAAATCTCAAGATATTATGCAATATGACAATGAAGATGAGGAATTGGAAGGAATGGCAACTGGATGAGCTGGTATGAAAAACAAAAAGAAAGACGTCCAAGGTAATTAATGTAAAATATTAAGAGATTTAGTTGCAGAAAAGAAGGGATCAAACTTAAAGCAATCGAGAATAAATGATAATTTTTTCTAAAAGTATGAACAATGAATTGTAGTACATACCTATGTCCATATAACTTCATTTTGTATTAGGTTGGTAAGACCTCTTTATACAGTTTTGACGTGGTCAACTTCATTTAAAATATGTATATTTGATAAATTGCATATTTGGCAACTGTAGATATATTGTAATACAGATGTGCTGGTCTTTAGTAAAAACCAAATATATTCAATTTTTTGTATACTGCCTGATTATCGGAACAGTTTGATTATCCAAACCACCCTTAGTTCCAATTAGTTCGGATAATTGACGCTACTGTAGTATAAGCAGTCACAAAGGTATAATTTGACAGCTATAGGTTATGTCATCTAAATATTTATAATAATTAGGGATTTGGTTCTTGAAAATATATTTATTAGAACTTTCAAAATCCAACAGATGCTGGAAATTTTGCCCACTATTTTGTAGACAACGTTCAAGTGGACACGTCATGCTTTCACAGCCATTTATCCTAACAATCGCAGGATGTTATTCCAGTGCAAAAATTTGCATCAGGAGGAACATGAAGGTCATCAAACAACAAAGAATAAAATTATGAAATCTCGAAATCTTGCATGATGCTTTGCTGATAGTATCCTACCATAGCTTGATGAAGTTCATTGTCAATGGTTCTAATAATAATACATCCCCTTGCAGGTGCTAGCCAAACATCTATTTCCTTTTGTGGGCGGAGCAAATCTCAATAAATTTATCTGGATTGTCTGCAGACCAAATTTTCGCGTTCTAGTTCGAATTTAATGTTAATACAATTACTCCATGACAAAAATAGTGGAGAAAAAAAAAACAAACGAATTTTTTCGCCGACACCTCACCAATTCTTCGAATCAGGTTAGTCGCGAGCGTGATGTTGATGAATCCGTGTTAAATCCACGAAAAGACATCGGATCGTGTAGCATTTAACGTAACATTGTCTTCACATTAACGGGCGCGTCAAGTTATACGCGGCCAACACACCGGCGAGAAATAAATTAGATATCCCGGCCGAACATCGAACGTATTTTTAAGAATCGTATCTATCCTGGATCCAACATCGATCATTCATTCGTAGCGACAATTGAATCGCACCGGCCGACATTCTGTGACCGTCGGAGATCGTGATCCCAAAATGGTGAGAGGTGTTAATGGGACGCTACGTTGTATATCGGTTGGAGATTAGGTTTAAACGTTTTACATATTTCCTAAATTAAGGCTGTTTGCTGATAAATTTTCTTGTTTCCAATTTATTTTTTTTTTCGATTTAAACGGTGAAGAAATCGAAATGCGCAGTACAGTTTCTACATCTTGTAAATTAACTTGCATTACAATTTAAACAGATAAAGCACATTCGTAACGAGCGTATTGTCACAGGTCATTATGGAAATATATACGACGATTATCTCGACGAGTAAAGAATTGAATCAGATCAAGCGGGTGCGGCCTCTACCGGTTCGTCGGTCGATCCATCTGTTTCACGCCAAGTACCTGGCACAAATAATATTGATCGAATTTCGCCCGGCTAACAATATAATTCATTTACATAAGAATTTTGACCGCTTTCCTTAACAAAAGATGCGTTTTAAAGCGGTGCAACGGCGGCTCGCAGAGAATCAACACGCCTGAATATAATTAAGCGATTATTATCGATATTGTTCGTCGTACAATGCGAATTCTTATATTACCTGGTGTTGTCCTCGGTGAAAAGCTCGACGAAGAATTATTATTTCATAAGGTGCATAAATATGATGTTGCACAAGAGGAATTTGTGTTTGGCCGAGTTTTTATAGGAGTAGGCCGCGTTGTATTGCATGTTGGTGCTACCTAAACTTGCATCATACCACACCATTTTATTCCTTTAAATTCCAAGACCTGCCAAACTTTTATTGTATGAAGACTGCAGCTGCTAGCAGCTTGAGCAATTGCGCAACCAGCTCGAGGATTTTCAAATCCCAATTAGAATTGATGCAAGAAGCTTATCATTCAAACTATACCATATTCCGATTATTTATTTTACAATATTACAAATATGGTGCACAGCTTGAGGGAATGAGGTCCCTCACTATTCGTAAAGAGAACGTCTTGAACTGCTTCTTTGAAAATGATTTCAAATTGTTGTCAGAATTCAGCAAGCTGGCAGGTTAGATTCTGCCATATGAAGCTTCAACACAAGCAGCATGGTGGAATATCACAGCCAGCATCACGTTGAGATGAGGTGCCAACCCACTAATAGATTAGAAGCAATGAAGTATCTACAAATTTAGTGAGAGAGCAATCTTCACAAGACCAGACCGATATGTGGGAGTTCCTATAGTCGTATCAAAATTTTTGAAGAATCTCAGCTTACCGCTAGGCATCCTTCTTACTGAGAACCAGTCTGAGGCAGTATAAAACCATCTGGATTTGTTCAAACGAAAACCAGACTAAATTTGTCCACAGAAATCTTATCTGGGTAGAGATCAGGTCTTTGGATAATCCCTTTAACACCTCAGGCTATGGCCTATTGTATTTACTAGGTTTACTGGTCTGTATGATAAATCTCTTTCTGGTAGATCTGTTAATTGGTCAGTTTGTTCCAAAAATTACAGTTTCCGTTCCAATGCAGCGCATTCAAATTCTTAAATGTGGTTGGCTGTCTCCTCCTCCTCATTGCATAGTCTGCAAATAGGTTTATCTTTAAAGATTCCAATGCAGCGAAAAGCCAGCACGTCCGCTGCTAAATCCTGAGATGGCTGCCCCATCATCCGATTGCTGTGTTTGTTTTAGTGTATCTGGTGTGCTTTCGTAATCCACTCAGCCACTGCACCACATATTGTAGTCTTAGTTATTGGCAGACCCAGTTCTGGTCCAATGCATTGTGTTGCAGAGCGTCTCCTTGTTTGCTACTTCATTCCTGGTACGCCCTCATGCCGCGCCACCCACACCAAAGTAACTTCCCTCACATAGACCTGTCTGATGTACAGACTGTGAGAGCCTAGAAGATACCCTTTGCTCTGGTTACAGACAAAAATAGGTTGAGCTGCTTTGGAGTCGGATAATTAGATAAACCAAGGCGAGGTAAATAGATTCCTTACGTATAGATAGGTGCAAGCAAATCGAAAGAGCAAAAATGTAATGAAAATTGAATAACGAAAACCTAGAGGAAAGTGAGAAGAGGGTGGTGGAGATTTCGGCGGTAGGAGGGGATGGAAGGTAGTTGTCAGAACATTTATTCGAATTTTGAGGAAGCATGAAATTAGCTGTTTTGATGGATGAAGGCGGAATGTACATATGTATATGTGAGGTATAACTTTATTTCCATGATGGAATCACAATTGATGTGACTCAAATCACCCCTGCTATCTTGTACTGCATAGGGTGGCTATTGTTTATTTTCGAGAATTCCAAAGAACCTTTCAGAAATAAACCTTCCTCCTAGTCAAAAATGATTCTGATATCCTTTAGGCACTTTTAAAAAACGTATGAAAATTGGTCACCCTGTATACCAATTTGGCTTGTAGTTAATGTAATCTTAGACTTATTCACTCTACCAATCGCTTGTGCCTGGTTGGCTTGTGTCCTACAGACTGAAACATTTTTCATTTTTGAAAGTCACAATAGTGCCTAATTATTATTACTGTTTTAGTCTTATCGTAAGGGTACCAAAAGTGACAGAAATATTTTCAGACCATTCACTACAAGAAAGAATTTTTGGAAGATAGCCAATGTGGAATATACGAAAACAATGAGAGTAAAAATCCAAAAGGCAAGCAAAATCCTTAAAGTGATCACTGAAGTCTAGCATGTAATTACCAAATTGCACATAATGTTAAAAAGGAGAGCTCATTAAGACTATCAAAGTTGTATCGCCTCAATAAGGAATTGTAGTCAGTGCCTCTTGGGGAATATTGGTGATCAATCTTAAATGACAGGTACTTTAAAAGTCATAGTTGAGCACGTTCAATTATCAGCTGATGAGGTACATAATACGGTGACCAAACCACAGAACAGTACCTACTCCAAACAACTCACAACGAAGGCATTGTATTGTATTGTATAAGAAGGGTCGTACAGGCTCTATAACCTCACCTCACTGCGACCTGTTGATCTATTGTGAATACCCCATTCTTTCAGTACCCTTCTAATCCGATGTTCCTAACGAATCCCAGGATTAGTTTGGGTGCCAAGGCCTTAATCTGTTCAGGCGTTACAGTCGCCTGTCCTAGATGCTGAAACCTTCGCCGGCCCAGTGCTTCGCACTCGCAAAGTATGTTTCAGATCTCAGTTCGCAAAAGCGACACAAGTCTTGATCAGCTTTGCCCATCTTTCTGAGGTGGTACTTTAGAGGACAATGACCAGTAAGTAGGCCGGTAAGGGACATTATGTCTTATTTTCTTAGATCAAGAAGTTTTCTATTACTATTTGGCGAGCAGTTGATGAATTTCTTCGCCTGTTTTTGTCCGGGTGTTTTCCTCCAGAGGGATGCCATTTCTTTTGCTTCCCAATCTTTAAGTTCCTTCTTGAGCTGTGTTTTGACACGTCAAAAAAGGGTTCGGGTTCAAGGAAGTGCATGTTTCACAACGATGGCATAGTAAAGGCCCCCCCCCCCCCCGCCTATATGCGCAGAACGCGTCATCACTGCCACCGCATTTTGGTCGACCTGTAAATCCCAATCAGTTTGAAGCAGATGCTGCCAGTACCCAAAATGATTCTTAAAACTTAAACATATGTCAAAAACAATGCCCAGATCTCTAATAGTGTCAGCTATAGACAAAATTGTATCATTGATAGACTAAGCATTTTAGACCGCAGAGAAGGTCATGCAAATATAATATAAACAAAGAGCCGAGGTTGGACCTTTCTGGTACACCAAAAATTGAAATAAATGGTGTGAAATAAAGCCCATTATAGAAGACTTGGTTTGAGTATAGACAACATTTTCAAATATTTTGCGAAATTCGATAGTATTACATATAAGACATTAGACGGTAGTTCCCTAGAAGCGACATATTCCTTTTTTGGTACACCGGTATAATACGTGTCGTCTTTCAGACAAAGGAAAATGTTTGAATGACAATATTAATAATTTTGGCTGGCTAGGTATGGCATCGTCTCCAGCTATGAGTTTTGAAGCAATCTTTGCCGTTATTCTAATAAATTCCTCTTCCGAGAAATGGTCAAAAAACAATTTAAGAATATAATTGCGTTATAGCTCATTTCTTTTGCAAGCACTTTGGAAATATGTAATCAGTTTAGAGAAACTTACCTCCATGAGTGCCTGTCGGTTCAGAAGTATTGCAAATGCATTTAGTTGACCGAAATGATTAGAAATATGTGCCAAGGCCTTCAAAAAAGTCTTACAAAATCCTATGAATGAATTTTACGACGAAGAATTCCCTTTTTATACTGACAGGAATAACAAAGTTTTGCGGCACGAGAGAGTGTTTATCTGGTGTAGATATTGTGAAGACTGCTGTGTAAATGCTTCCAAACATTATTCACAAGATGCTGCGCAATTATAGAAGACATACATTTTTAGCACTATTTCTTGTTTCGTTCCCAAATCAGCAAAAATATAAATACTTAGAATGAATGCTGTGGGAATACAACGATTTATAATGTGTTATTGTCCTAAAGTCATTGATATGTACCTGTTACAAATTCTACATTTGACCTTGGTGTTTGCACATAAATGTTTCTAAAATGTTAACAATTAAATTAAAGGCTTGAATGAAGTAAGTTTGTAGTAAATCTAACGCTGCTGTTACTTAAATATTTTCTTAATTAACTTATGAACCCGTTAAATAAATATCAGATATTTACTTACAAATTTTTGCCAGACTCTGTATATTGCAGTTGCGTACATGATTTTTGTAGTATATTTTTTTGGAATCAGCTTTTTAGTGACGTTTTACCTTTTATTGAGAAGCTATCGTTCAGTTTAAAGCGGTGCAGAATACGGTGACAATCATTGCCGGGACAATGACGATCAAAAATAAAATAGTGAAATACATGTGTTGCTGTAATTTAACACTAGGTGCACGCCTGATTGGATTCGTTGGTGTCGTAAGTACTTACTATTAATATTAAATAAAAAATTAGTTTAATTTAATTTATTGCGTATTATTCTTAAATTTCTCAGGCGATTTCGGTCGCCCTAGCATCTGTACTGTTACGTGACAAGAGTGGAAACGATTTTAACGCGTCTAGGAGAACGGCTCTAGCTTTAGGATTGGATTGGCAACATTTCCATCCGAGTGCAAATGCAACTCACGCCGCAGATCCGGACGGTAAGATAATTCGCCCATTAGCATGAAATGAGGACGGAAAAAAATGCACACAGAAACGATTCCGATATTAATATGATTATTGCAGGTCGGATGATATCCATTATTGTATTGTTTTATTCGATATTGTACACCGTTACCAGCGCATCTCTGATACTCGCTACAGTAATGGTAAGTAGAAGTAGGTCTCCTACTTTCGAATAATTCTCGTTGTTTGTAATTTTTTTTCCTAACACGAACTGTTCCATTACCCCTGTTGTAATAGAAATTGTATACCTACATATATATCTGGAGTATTGAAGTAATTATGCGAAAGTATTTAAGGAGGTACCAAGAAATCAATTGAATTTATAATTTCACCACGTTTCTGTTAATTTTTTTAATTACTCATCATCCTTCTCCCTACATTTACTTCATTTTGCATGGGTAAGAATATCGCTTTCTAGTCTGGCATGAAGCCAGATCGGGCCAGAAATTTATCAATTTAGGTAGACATTTGCGAATATAGGCGTTTACATCCACAGCTTCACCTTTAACTCTCCCAACGTAAGATCCTGATTGAGAAATAGTCCATAATTCTGTTGGCAAAATTCGTTTTGAAGTTTTGGCCTGAGAGGATGTTATTATGACCAATGTATGGGTATAAAATAGAATACATACCTATAACCTTCAAGTAATGCATTTATTCAAAAATAAACGGCAAAACACTAAATTTAAAAATTAATGGCGGCGATTGAAACATTCTCTGGAAGTGGGATTGCATATAAGTGTAACCAATGAACTTGGTCATTTCCTGAAGATCTATCTATTTTGAGTTAGGCTGGCTTGGACCTCTCGGCACAAAACTTTTCTAAAAATTATCTGAGGCTTAAGTCTAAACGTGTATTGTTTGGTGGTTTTCAATCGAAACTAGCATATTTGAGTTCAGGTGTCCCACAGAGTTCGATATTGGGTCCATTATTATTTTTAATTTATACGTCGCAGCTATGTTCACTCTCAGGACTTACTTGTCATTTTCATATGTATGCTGATGATATATTTTCCTTATAAAATTAATGAATTGTCATGTTCTGTTTCTCTTGTAAATAATGACTTAAACAATCTTGCGGATATTTCTGATAAACACTGTTTACAACTTAATCCCAATAAATCTTACTGTATGCTATTCGGCAGGGAAAGATCTCGTAACACTGCTTTGCGAAATGTTACCCTTGCCAATACTTCCTTGGAGCATAAAAATTGTGTTCGTAATCTAGAGCTCTTCTTAGATGCTGACTTACGCTTTGGAGAATATGTCAATCTCTCGATTCCCAGAGCATTTTTTAATCTTAAAAATTTATTTCCCAATCGTCATATTCTTAACACCAGTGCAAAAATGTTACTAAATGTGATTCGCTAGTTTTATCACATTTTAACTTTTGCGATATCGTATATGGTCCTTGCTTTTCAGCTATCGATACTAAATGATACCGGCGGGTGTCCTCCTCCGATTTCGATGAAACTTTACAGATCGAAAGAGTGCCTCAAAATAAGAGACACCTATTTTTTTATTGGCGTATCGGCCTAAGGGTGGCGTCGTCCGTATTCGCAAAAAGTTAATGACCGGGGGACGGAGTACCCCCATTTTTTTAACATCTTTCTTTTTCTTATTCATCAAAAGAAGATCGCTTTTACATAGAATACGATGATAACAAGTTTAGAAAATTAATAATTGTGAAAATAGAAAAATAATAAAGCTTCAAAATTAAACTTATTGACATAAATCAAATGAACTATAACAGATCTAATGTTTTTTAACATAATTTTCAGCATATGGTCTTCAGACAAAGCTAATAACGGGGGACGAGGTGCCCCATACCCTTCATTTTTTTAATAATTAATTTTTTCATTATTCATCAAAAAAGATCGCTTTTACATAGAAAACGGTGATGTATAATAAATTTAGAAAATTAATAACAGTAAAAATAACTCAAAATAAATATATGTATAGACACGTACATATATTTATTTTGAGTTATCATGAATTTGATATGCACTTACCTACGCCTACGAGAGTTTTATTAATTATTCAGTCACTTCAGATGTAATTGATAATTTGCATTATAAATTTTACGCGATAAGCGATCTGGTGATTGTGTGCATGCTTCTTCTTTGGTATCTCGTAAGCTCACTTCAAACCATTTCAAAACCTGGCTAACGGATGCTTTTCTCTCGAAAACCGGGCCAAAGAGTGTTCTTTTGATTGATTCTTGGAGTGGGCATTGTGTTGCCGAACTTCAGCAATTAGTGCCAAATGACAAAACTTTCAACATTTTAAATTAATATATCCACCGCCACTGTGCCAAACTATAGGTACTGACCTACACTGCACTAAAAATGACTTCTAATGTTCTCATTTGGAATACTCGTCTTATATACCTATTTCCTAAATGCAGACGTTACCACTTCAACGTTCAGGTTAATTATTATGCATTCGGGGATTTGTTTTTATCTATATAGTAATATGATCAATCATCAGATCTCTTATCGTGTAAAATATATAATGAAAATTACCAATTATATTTATTTTGAGTTATTATTACTATTATTAATTTTCTAAGTTTATTATATATCACCGTTTTCTATGTAAAAGCGATCTTTTTTGACGGATAATAAAAAATTAATTATAAAAAAATGGGGGTATGGGGTACCCCATCTCCCGTTATTAACTTTTTGTGAAGATGTCTACCTTGGGGCCATGTATTATGCTGGAAATTATGTTAAGGAAAGAAAATTATATCTGTTATAGTTTATTTGATTTATATCAATAGACAAGTTAATTAATTTTGAAGCTTTATTATTATTTCTCTATTTTTACAATTATTAATTTTCTAAACTTGTTATGCATCATCGTATTTTACGTAAGAGCGGCCTTCTTTTGATGAATAAGAAAAAGAAAAAATGCAAATACGGACGATGCCACCCTTAGAGCCATGCAAAATGCTGCAAATTATGTTAATAAGAAAATTTAGTATCTGTTATAGTTTAGGAAATATTTAGAAAAATTGAAAAATCGTCCAAACTTTGGAGGGGGCTGTACCCCAAAATCGTGCGGGCACGCCACTAAAAAAAAACGTGTCTCTTATTTTGAGGTACACTTTCGATCTGTAAAGTTTCACCGAAATCGGAGAGGGACACCCGCCAGTGTTACCTTGTAAGCCGGGTTTTAGGAGTCAGAAGTAGGTTATTGCCAGAGCAAGCTCATGATTTTTTGCATTAGATTGCGCGGGGATGTATTTGGTCTTGGCAGCATACACATTTTCCTGTTCGGTACTATTATTATTATTATTATTATTATTATTATTATTATTATTATTATTATTATTATTATTAGTGTTACTGTTTCTATATTAAATTTTTATAGTATTTCCATCCCAGCCATATTTCTCTACAGCTATTTTCCCACCCTTACGTTCTTCTCTTCTTTTTCTTCCACTCCTCTTCTTATTTCTTTTTAAATTTTACTTATAGTATGCCAACTAGGAACAATAACAGCTGTAGTTGATAGTTGGCTAATTGGTTCTAATAAACTTAATTTTACTCTGTACTTGTCACTGCAAAGCTGTATGAATGAATCAATAAGCCTATTATTATTATTTGTCTCACTCACCATGGTATCTAATACTTGCGGAATCAAGAACAGAACAGAAAGTAGTCTATTGGGTCGGTGAACCCCATAACCGCACTTATGATGGGATCCATTGCACTGGATTCAATAGATTGAAATATCTTTTAGTTTCCAATAGGATCGGCCCATACAATATTGTCAAACATATTTCCTGATTGAGGTGGTGGTGACTGACTGGCTAGATTAGGATTTGGTTGTGGTAATAAAGATTGGCTAAAAATTCTACTGGTCCTTGATTGAGCCAATGGAAATCGGATAGTAACACCACTTCTATTCGGATGAAGGTAATCTGGATCGGTCTCTGAATCATACAATGGTTTGTCACTCAAGTCCGTGTCAGGGTATTCCCCTGTTTTATGCATTTTTCAAGTGGATTGTCTGTATAGAATATTTTTTTCATGTTATTTTCTATCACAAGAGGTCTGTCACTTTTCTGATCATATTTTATTCTTTATTGACCACTAATACTTGAAAACAGCTGTTCTATAACAGTATTTCATTGATTTACGTCTACTATATCATTGTGTGTATCATTTACGATAAACCAAAAATATAATCAAGAAAAAACTGTGGGGCAAACCTTCGTTGGCAGTCCAATATTTTGGTCTCCAAAAATGTTAACAATCTCGTGTTAAATACTCTAGGTCCAACTAAATTATATAAATAGACTTTCGTATTTCAATCTTGTATGACATCTTATAAAACTATTTTGGGCAAGTCTAACATGTCACCATAGCAACTAACAAACGAGGATCTTTCCTAGCCCAGTGGTACCTAGATTGGATCATTTCTTTTTCTCAAAACTTATAACAATATATGTATGATCCTGAATTAATTTTCAGCTGAAACGGTGGTTAACAATCCCTTGGCTAACATGCGAAATATTCGGTTGCATCTCGAAGATGGCAGCACTAGTCTTCCACGGTATATACGCCAGACGGAGATACGATAGATACTTCCTTATCGGCTCCGTCATATACATAGGTAAATTTTAATATATCAGCTATTTAATGTAATAATTCGTTTCATTGTATCCGTTTAATTGCAGTCGTTATGTCTTGGTGGTGGATGATCGTGTTCGCAGCGCAGATGACGTGGAAGGAACACAAACCGAGCATAGCTCCTGTTGTCACTTACATCAGAGCCGATAGCAACACATTTGATGCCCGAATTACAGAATTGAAAATTAATAATCTCTCTTGCGGATCACGAGATATCGCAACTAAATCGGATTCGCTAGTAACATATGCGCCGAATGAAACTTATGTTTTTAAAACAGTTTAAATTATCTTATTTCTCAACGTTAGATACTAATTATGTGTCTTCTTCATATAATAATAATAATATATGTATATTGATATAATTTACGATATTCCACACTTAGTTTTATTAATTATCTTAAGAATGCTTTAGTACAGTCTTCGCGTAGGACAACCCACGCAATTCTCAAGTCAATTAGGCCGCATACAATATAGCAGTTCCAATAATATCCCGTTATAGGTGACAGAGTAACATGGCCTGGTAGGTTTCGTTAAGTCATTATATAAATTTACGTTTTTATGTTATGTTCTGTCTTTGGAACGAATATATTTATGTAAACTGAACGTTTTTTTTATTTAATTAAATGCCGTCTATAAAAGTGTAACAACGAACGACTAACTCAACGTTGAATATTATGTTTATTTCTTAACTATAGAGTTTGGACGTATGAATGGAATGGACTTCCTTATTAATTTTATTATTATACCGACCCTTCAAAAACTTTCCTGATCAATGTATTTAAGATTTGTGTTTGGAGATTGTACATTTTGGAAATTACGTTTGGAGCTTGTACGCTTTGTAATTCACACAAATTAGTACACGGTTTGGTTTAATGTTCTTTTATTAGAAACTTATTAGAAAGGTTTAACAAACAAAAATATTTTTTTTCTTAAATAAAAAAACAAATTCAAAAAACAAAAATATACACAGATTTTGCACTTCCTCCGTCCGAGTTATATCCAATTTTACCACGAACCACTGTAGTACCAATCTTATTTTTGGTTATAATCATTGTTTTGGCTTGTGAGAAAGCAAACTGCCAAGTTGCAGAAATTTATATTACTTTCCCAATTTCTGCCAACATCTCCAACTTTTAAGGGGGTTCCAAATTCTGAAGATATTTCAAGATAGTCCTCCGGTTTTAATATAACTTTCCTTTTATGACATTTGTTCTCGATATGCTCAAAAACATGATCTGGGGGTATAAAAGAGTGTCCTCTAATCGGAAAAATAACTTCGATCTTAGAGACAATACTTATTTGCAGAGATAGCCAGTTAGAACACATTCCTATTAGTGTGCCTATTGTTCATCAGAACTACCAGCCAGTTCTTCCAAGTCTTTCAAGTCGGCCAAAATCGCAAAAATAATTTTGCGACAATTTTAAACTAAAAACACAGTTTTATTTATTTTGAATATTTTATTAATTAAATTTTTTACAGCAGCAAAGATGTTGAAATGTGTTGGCATTCGTATGGTTTAACTAATGCAGTGATAGGTAAGTGTCACTCATCAAATGCCTTGTAGAGGTCAATAATATTATCTTTTTGAAAGTAAATACTGAAATTGCAAATGTCTTTCAGCAATGGCCTTAAAAAAGTTAAAACAACTTTGTTCCATTTATTTTTATACATTTCACACAAAATTTTTGCTGTAGGTACGACATCTTTCCTTATTTGCATTAATTCTAAAAAAAATTATCATTCCAAATACTGTTGAAAAATTTTGTCTACAGCGTTGTATCTGGCTAATCAACGAGTGGTTGACCATTGAGTTAGCCTAGTGAATTTATCGTCAATATTAATTAAGTTATAATGCTAGAAAATGCGTTACTACATCAATTTTACTTTTCGAATAATGTCTTATACTAACACATAACAGTTTTTGGGTTGACACATCTGTTGACTCATCAACTATAACCGAAAAAGGTGCATCACCAATATCTTGAATTAAAGTTTTCAGTAAAGAAGGTACTATGTAGTTATAATGTTTTGAAATGTATATTTTGTACAGTAAATAATATAATTCATCAAATTAAGCCCAACCTGAACAATTTCCAATCGCCCAATCTGCGACTAGCGATTTTTCCAAAGAAGTTGTCGCAATTTTGTGTCAGAAGTCGCCCAAATTGCGATAAATAGCCCAACCAGGCAACACTGCTACCGACAGAGAGGTTAGATACTATACTGTGACTATAGTGTGTCACTTTGACAGTTCATTGGATCGTATATCGTATGTCAACAGGATATGTATGAAAATTTAAAAAAATACTTTAGGGAAAATGTTTATTATATTAGTTAAATTTAAGTTAGTTATAATGTTACTAAAGATAATGCTGAAGGTGTTGTCCATTATTTTGAAGACCGAAACGAACTCCATCATTCATACTCTCACAACCACTTACAAGGTGTTGTGAGGTTATGTCAGCACAGCAAAAATTGTTCCAAGAAAGCGATTGCTTATCGAGATTTGTATGTTGTCTTGTTGAAACTGCTAGCCAGACGCCTATTTCTTGTGGATGTTGTGAAGCTTCTAGGAATTTATGAGGATGCGGACCACAATATCATATTTTGCTCATTTAAATATCCAGTAAGATGGAACCAAGCCTCATCGGTACAGGTAATAAAGCATTTGTCGAGAATGTTGACATTATCTACATTATCCCAAAACCATTGACAATACTGCGTTCTTGTATCAAAATCTACCTCGGTAAGTTCATGAACTGCTTGAATCTTGTATAGATACAACTTTAAATCCTTTATTAAAATGGCGTGGCATGTTCCAACTGAAAACTGGACTTGTTTGGACAGTTTTGCAATAGACTTTTTAGGTGAGTTGTCCATTCTGTATCGAATATCCTCTATTCAAACAGGTGTTCGTTTTTTAGGTGCTCCACCACTAGGTTTTCAAGTTACTGCACTTGTTTCATGCAATTTATCTATGCAAGTATGAACATGGTTAATGGAATAAACCGACAGTTCTAATTTAAGTGTAACACTGAGAGTTGCCAGGACAAGGAAAGTGTTTGAAGGCATGGTAGATGTTTGTAATCAACTTATTTTAAACCAATTTTAAACTACCTACATTTTTCCTAGGATGCCGATGCTCTTGACATGCTTAATTCGTTGTTATATAACCTCTACTAACGTTAGAGCAATAAAATCGAAATTTTTCTCTTAATCTGTTCTCGGAACGTATATCTTAAAGAAGCACTCGTAATTGTATATACTTTCACTCGTAAAGCACCCGATTGTGCAAACAACAATTCGTACTCGCTTTCATTTCCATAAAAAAAAATTATTATTAAAAGCTATAAACACGCCAGAGTTTATTTCATGTACATACATACATACAAACACAACAGACAATGAAGTGCTAAACAATCTTAAAAGGTTCCAGTTATTAAAGATCCCCATCCGTACGAAGATGCAACGAAATCAACCTAACTGTTCGTCTCCATTACCGATTTCCTTTTTAATCAACTCATCCCATTACAATGCGGAGATTATATATACGCTACCGTATTATATATTACCGGTAGATTAAAAACGAGATCACCTCATGCCCGTTCGTTCGCAACGTTTGAAGGTGGTTGGTAGTGGTAGTATGTACATACATGTATAAGCCTCTTGATATTGCCGCTACCGAGCTAAGGGATAATGATGGATGGGAGATGGGATGGATATTAGTTTCAATTTGTTTTGAAAATTAGTTTTTGCTACCGGGGGCCCACGATACTAGGTAATGTTCGGTTTATTAAGCGGCGGGCAGACATAATGATAGAGAACGTTTGACTGCATTGTATTCGCAATTACCGCTTTCGTAAAAGTTACGAGCTTCTGTGTGATGTATTGCAGCGAAAGAATCGCGGTAATAGATATATATTTTATGGATGTTTGCCTGTTAAATATAGTATGGTTTTAATTATGTATGGTCATCGTCTAATTTGTTTTCGCTTAAAATTTTAGCCGGCAATACGATTGTGAATTTGCAAACCTGATCTATTAACAGGCGCAATCAAGTTTGTTTAATTTGATTTTGTTGCCAACAACAATTTACTTAGATTTACAATTATTTAATGACAGGTTGTTGTCACGCAACCATACATACAAAACTATTGAGCTCACTGTTAATTTTGTCAAGTTTGTAAGTCCTGCAAATTATTACCCGAAACGTACTACATAATGTCATCAGCAAAAATAAAAATTTCAAACTCTTTTACATATTTGATTATATCATTTATGTGTGGGTTAAACATCAACGGCTGCAATACTGTCCCTTGCGGAACCCCATAGTCACGAGTCAATAGTCTAGATAGACATTTTTCGTATTTAACATTTTGTCCTCTATTGTGCAAATATCATTTAAACTATTCCAATACTGGGCCCAGAAGAGCCAAATCTACCCTAAGCCATTTTTTAATAATAATAATTTATTTCCTGTTATTATATAAAAAGAAAGTCTACAAAAAGAAAAGAAATATGCAAATATATCTGAAATGAACGAAATATAAACATAAAAGTAGACGATTATGACTCATTACATTCAAAAAAATCTTCTATTATATAGAAAGCTCTCACTAGTAGATATTCTTACTTTATACTCCTTAAAAGATAATTATTTAATATGTTGGTTCAAGTGATTATAAAACTTAATTGCTTGACCGATTACTGGGTCAAGGTTAGTCTATGATAAGGAATTGTTAAGGACGAATTGTTTCTAGTAAGATAGTTGTGTGTATCTGACTGTGTTTCAAAATTACAAATATTTTTTCCTAGTAAAAAGTAAGCATCTGTAAATAAAAAGAGATGGTATTGTCAGTACCTTTAATCTTGTAAAGTGTGACTTGTAATGTTCTCTACTGGATATTCCCATCATTGCTGTATGCATCATCTGTATGTCCTGTGCTGCTCCATAATAGAATACTGTTACTAACGATCGAATAAAAGTTAGAATAGTAAATTAATTTCGCTGTTTCTATGTTAGCTTTTTCCACAGTTCGTCGAATTTGATAGACAGTTGCATTTAATTTATCACATACATAGATAGTGTGTATGTACATTCCAATTTAGGCATGAATCTATATATATTTATACCCAACAGTTTAATATTTTTTGATTTTTCGGTTTAGTCTCGAATTTAATATTTATTAACGTTAAACTATTTTTCAGCTTCTGCCGTTCTCAGTAAACCACAAATGTGTTCCTCCCAACTAATAGAAGCATCAATTATCAAGCCAAGAAATCTAATTAACTGACGCTGAGTGATTGACTTATGACCAATTCTCAATAATAAACTTTCGTTCCACATACTAGGCCTGGGTGTAAAATGTATAAAACTACTTTTCTCTATGTTAACTAAGAGTTGATTTGCATTAAACCAGTCAACCAACTTGTTGATGTTACTTTATACATCCAATACTAAGCCTGCCATATTTCCATTATAGAAAACAGAACTCACATCATCTGCCAACATTATAAGGTTATTCATTTTAAATTGAGAAGGCAAATCATTGACAAATAGCAGAAAAAGTAATGGTCCAAGTACAGAACCTTGTGGAATAGCAATATTTGAAGTCAATTTTTCTAATTTAATTCTAACCTCAAGTACGTGGTGTCTATTACTAAGATAATTCTCAATCCACCTGTACGCAGTTCCTCTAATTTCATACAGTTGAAGCTTCTGTAGAAGGATTGAGTGGTTAACCATATCGAATGCTTTACTTAAATCCATAAACAATCCCAATGTTTTCTGTCCACTATCAATAGCATCATAAACAATATTAATGAACTGTTCAATAGCCGAAATAGTTGATGCGTTCTTCCTAAAGCCATGTTGTAAAGTATGCAAGATGTTATTGTTAGACACAAAATTGACAATCTGTATAAACATAACTTTTTCCAAAAATTGTGATATTACCGGTAGGATAGATATTGGTCGATAATTTTCAGCTTTCTTCCGATCTCCTTTTTTAAATATGGGAACAACTTTAGCTATCTTAAGACATCTGGAAATACACCATCCAATACTGGACGATTTATTAGGACCGTGACAGGTTCTACAATAAAATCTACTATACTTTTGATAGTATTCGCACTTAGGTCGTCCATACCTACTGAATTGGAGCTCGTCATGCCATTTTAAATATTATAAACCGTTGTTTCCGTAACTGGTTGGATGAACATTGACTTCTCCAACGACCCTATAGTGGGATTGGCGATCCAATTAGTTCTAACTAGCTTTTTACATAATATTGGCAGATTAATTAAATAATTATTTAAAAAATCAGCTACATCATAAGAATCTTCAAGTGTATTAGTACCGTCTAACAGCCTTCTCAGCTTTATTTGAGCAACTATTAATTATGCCCCAAACTGCGTTTGTCTTATTAGTTGCCGACTTATATTTACAGTCATTGTACATTTGTTTCGCTCTTCCAATTACTTCTTTATATATCCTTTTATACGCTTTATAGTACTCAAAGTCAGCAACAGATTTAGGTCTGACTGGTGTAGCATACAATTCTTTCACTGTTCTTGATGGCCTATAAATTCCAGCAGTCATCCGTGGATTTTTGCAAAGTTGCGCACCAGTATATCATTTCAGCGGAAATGCTACATCATGAAGGTAACCAAGTATATTACTGAAAGTTCTAAACCCATCATCGACAGAAAAGGTCTCATAAACTTCCTTCCAGTTCTCTGTACTTATGAGATATCTATACATATTATAATTTACTGTACCGTAGTTACGTTTATAGATACATAGATCGTTTACATAAATTAGCAATAAAATCGGTCCTAATTTGGAACCTTGAGGTACTCCACAATTTATAATTTGTTCATTTGAAACATTTCTTTGTATCATCACCATTTGTTTTCTTTCACTGAGGTAAGATTGAAATAGGCTGTCCTCTGATGCCATAATATTCTAATTTTTGCACTAGTATCTCATGACAAACACAATAAAATGCCTTAGACAGGTCTAGTAATGTTGCAGACATTTCTTGCTTCAAATCAACGGCATTTGTAATATTGGCAATTAACTCGCAGATAGCTTGGATGGTGGATTTGTCTTTTAGGTAACCATACTGCTGCTCACAAAAGAGAGATGCTTCCTCAATTATCTGATCCTCAACAACTAACTCCAATATTTTCTCATATTACACCGACACTGCATTTATAGGTCTAAACTCCTCACATTTCTTAGTTTTCGGCTATTTCGGTATCGGTATAGTTGTCAATTTCCATTCTTCTGGAAATTCTCCTTTCGGTAAAGAGAGATTCACAGTGTCCAACATCCTATTTGCTGCCACCATAATAATGTCCTTAAATATGTTCGTTGAAATTCAATCTTAGCCTCCACAAACCCCTTTTTAATTTCTTTGCATACTGTTGCAGAGTAGACATGTCAGCTTCTTTCAGACTAGACCATTCTCCCTAAGTTTCAATGTTATCCAATAAATATTCATGGCTATTCACCATGTTTACCTCAATTAGAATATTCTTTATACTGCTCATAAAATGCAGATTATGTTCTTAGAAATGCTTTAACCTTCTCCACGTCAGTATTTTCTCGACTTATTGAACTAGTAAGTACAGTATTTCCGAAAAAAGAATGAAATAAAATATCATTCTTGGGAATCATAAACTTCCTCCTCAAGATATTTCCTCTAGTAGTAGTAGTAGTAGTAGATCCACATTACCAACTAGAACCGACCATCCATAGATATTTTCCCGTGGCTCGCAACACACTCGACTTCCTAGAGATTTGTAGCTCTCTCTAAAATGTGCATTGTTCTCCCAGCGTGTCCGAGCGCGCACATAACAGTAGGTACTACCAACGTGGAGGAACTGCAAAGCCGTGGCGCACAAGAGGCTTAAATCATTGCATCCCGATAATGTTTATTGCTGTCGTTGCAATAACAGCGGGACTCATGTTTTCGTATGCCGTAAAAATGGATCATGACATATGTTAAAACGATAAAAATTCAATCGTGTCTTTCGAAGACTCTCGACTTCGTGATTGCGGTAGTAGCCGTCCGCCTAAACGGCGTGCGCTGCCTCCTATGATCACATCATTACTCCATATATTTTGTTGCCGTTTTTTCTCCGATGATAGGACGGTGGACGTGGGATTTACGAAGAAACAGTAACCGTTGGTTGGTACACGTTATCTATTTTCCCGATATTTCTTCCACTTTTAGGTCAAGAAAGGACAAACATGACAGAAAAACCTAGTCAAAAACTTAATTTGATAACATTCAGGTGCGGTTAACCGATTAAATTATTATAAATTGATAGAGTAACACATTATGATCATTTTGCTGTTGAAACTCAACGCCTTTGGGTTTTCTAGTAAGTTGCTAACACTATTTACCTCATATTTATGCAATAGAAGACAGGTTGTAAGTTATAATGGTACATTTTCAAGGCCATTCCTCGATTTATCTAGTGTGCCCCAGGGCAGTAATTTGGGTCCGTTATTCTTCCTCGTTTGACTAAATGATTTGGTTAAAGAACTTAATTTTTTGACGAATAACTTGAACGTTAACAAATGTGTTGTAGTGAGCTATACTCGGAAAAAAGCACTGTGTTTGTATATTTATCAACATTTCAGTCTTATGCAAACATTAGACATGATTTTAAGCTATCATCAGAAAAAAATTGCTTCGGTAACCCTCCAAAAATATTCTTCAACGACTTCTTCATCAGTAGCCAAGCGCTTTCTCCTGAGATTCCTTTTTAAATTTTTGATTCATTCATTCAGTCATTGATTATCTACTGATCTTTGTTGGCCTTATGAATACGACAATTATCGTGAAGCATCAAGTTTTTTGTGGATAAGAATGCGGGCGCTTTTTCTCCAGAGCAGTTTTTAAATTTTTAATTCCCAGATAACAGTTGCCATCAATTTTTTTTTCCGATTCTTTCATGAATTGCGTTTGAACCATTGATTGCTTTCTTTTGTTAGGAATTTTATTACGCTGCCTATGTTCAACCTTAGTTTCACTCATTTTATCGAGAAGTAGACCGTCTCAAATCTCCATAAACAGCACACACTAAACACAACTAAGCACATTTTTCTATAATTTGTTTGAAATCGTCATTCTTTTGTTTCATGGCTAGGTAGACAACATAGAAATACGCCCTCGTAGTAGTCACTATAGTCTGTGACAAAATTTTAACCTGTTGGCTGGTGGCCATGTTTCCGCCGAAATTGTCACATATACTCCTGAATTAAATTCGTCATTAATCATTATCATTAAATTCATAGAGTTTTTTTATTGCCTTGATAATAACAGCATTGCTGTCAAAACGCGTTGGCATTTATCCAAGTGTTTGGTGTCCTGTGGGTGATAGTGATCTAGCGTTCTACTTTGGCACCAAGAGATCCAGTGAATATTTGTAAATTCATCTGTTTCCTGGTTTGCTGGTCTTTTGGCACTGGACATCATTATTTTATTTGTTATCATGTAACGAACTCCGTCCGCGACAAGAAAAACAATTTTTCGTTAGAGGATATTTTCATTTGTTTTGACTGAATTTTTATTTAATTTAAAATTGTTTTCTTGCAATTGTAAATACATGTAATTATATTTTTGAACCAACCTGTATGTGTCCAGTTTTGAGATGCCATGTATATTTTTACTATGTTTTTGCTCATGATGTCATGCCACAAAAAGGTACTGGCCAGGATATATAAAGGCCGCGTTTTGGTATTAAAATCGACTTGCTTTCTAGCTCTCTTCCCTTCCCTACCTTTCTGCCGGAGCCGATCAGTTGGCCAGCAGGTCCTGTCCATTGGGTGTGCCGAAGCTCTGTTGGCCCCAAGTGTTCTGCAGTATGTGTCGAGTTCTCGTTGGCCACTGCAGAACAATCCAGCCTCTGTCCATTGGGTGTGCCGAAGCCCTGTTGGCCCCAGGTGTTCTGTAGTATGTGTCGAGTTCTCGTTGGCCACTGCAGAACCATCCAGACCCTATCCGTTGGGTGCGCCGAAGCCTTGTTGGCCCCAGCATTTGTTTCCTCCTGTGAGGGGTCAAGAGTAGACCCCCACATGCACTCCGTTAAACTTGCACATGACTATTAACATAATTTATGTTTAACCGATTGATTTTTAGCTATTTATAGGAATTTACCTGACTTGTACCTTGTGTGTGCATCACTTGTACCTTTTGCCTTGCTATTATTGTGTATAGACATCATACCGATTTATATATATCTATTGCTACAGCATTCCATGTGTTAAACCACCTGTTTTATTGCTCGTGTAAGTTGTACATACATATTTCATTTCATTGCTATCACCTGTGGATGAACAAGAATTTCTCTTTCTTTTCTTGTGCCTCAGTATTGTATAAACCGCTAGTTTTGCTATTCTTGCATTCTGTAAACATTTCGTTTGATTTCTATCACCTGTATCTGTAAAAGAATTTATTTTATTTTGACCTGGAAATAAATGTATATATGTAAATAGCTGAACCCTACCTGTTTTATTTTCTTTATACTACCCCGAGGTTAAAATTCGTTAATTTTGCAAACGGGCATAACCTGTATTTCTTTAGATAATTAACCTTTACGTCTTGTAATAACATCGTGGTGTCAAATGACAGGCTCAGCGCGGCACGCCATCTAGTGAGTCCTGGCGCAACCTGGTTAGAGTTGGACGCGTTACAAAGTGATCAGAGTTCTACACGCGTGTTTAATGCTGTCACTGTTATTTGATGTTTTCTACTTAATTATCTACATCGATTCCCGGAATCCCGAAAGTACCGTTGCAAAAATTAACTTACATTCTTGCTGTAGTTGGTATCGGATTATTTGTTTTATTTTCTGTAATATAATTGGGATGATTATTGGGATATTTAGTTGTATAATAGAATATGTAATCTAGTATTAATGTAATTGGGATTTCCCGTATAAATTTCTTAAATAAATAAATAAATAAATAAATAAATAAATAAATAAATAAATAA
>SMLS01068456.1:0-19139 GCA_004785975.1 Popillia japonica
TGTAATTGTGTATTGTGTATGTATGTGATGAGTTTTACAATAAATTTTGAGGAATAAAATTTTTCACATTGTAATCAGATTGATTTCTTCCTATGCACGTCGTTGGCTAGAATTCTTTTTTTTATTAATTAATTAATTAAGTATTAATTATTTCAATAAAATTAAATTAATTAACCTATCTAAAGAGATAGTAGTAACCAATATGAAAAAGTAAGTAAATATTGATGTTAAATTATTTGTTTCTTTGATCATTTATATCATAATATATCATATACCATAATAATATTTTTTAATCTAACACTCTAGTTCTCAGTTGTGTTAGTAAATGAACTTATGAATGCAAATACCGCTCCAGACATTAGTTTAAGGTAGAAATAGAAAAATAAGAAGTTTTAGTTTTTTTGTTGTCTTAAAATACACGGACCAATATTTCTTAGCTGAAAAAGGCTTTCTGATAAAACAATGGTTAGGAAGTGCGTACAGTCTTAATAGAATCGTACATATGTATGTGTTGTACTCTATCAACTTTGCTTGTGCTATAGAATTGTGCTTCGACAATCTTCGGAAAATTGGTCAAAGTATATGAAAATTTCAAGATAGCAAATAGTTTAATCGCGAAATTACTGTCGTCTTAAACTTATATATCGTTGAGAATATAATTGAAGATATTAATAGACGTGACACATTAAAAAGTTTTAACAATAGAAGGAGAATAATGAGAAAAGACATATTACATTTTCAAATACAGCAAGAGAAAAGATCAAATTAAAAAATATTTCACGAGAAACTTTAGATTTCTTGGGGGTTATTGGGACTGTAATTATATAAATCGGAAACGTTATCATTAAAAAAATATTGGAATAATACGTTACGTTTATATGCATTTAAAACAAAATATAGAATTTTAATGTTTATCTATCACTTTGATCTCTCATTTTACAATCTTTTAATATCGAAACATAGCAGTCGAGATATCAGAGTTCTTGCGATTTTGATTTTATTGGTTATGTAACCATTGTGGACATATTCAAAGCTGTAAAAACCAAGGCAAGCAATGGAGGCGGAGTACGGTGTGAGAAAAGAAGTAGAATTGTAAATAAAGTAACGAACTAAATAATAGAATCGCATTTTGCAATGCCCTAACACTCCTCTATTTTATAGAGTTCCGCCACAGATCTGTACCCAGTGTTCAATCAAATTAAATCAAATCAAAATGGGTTTGTCAATCTAATATACATACTTGAATCGACGAATCTACTAGGTTTCGCTCTTAACATATTTTGTTATAGAAGCTTATTTATGAGCTACAGTTTGTTAAACTAGAACCACAAAAATTCAATTATAACTTTAATATTTCTTTAAGCTGGTTTTAGACTTGTCAATTTCTTAATCAATTTTTAGATCTTAAAATTGATCAATTTCTAGTTCTTGAAATAGCACTTACTGTCGTATTACACTTATCAATAAATTTAAAGATATTTTTAAGATCTTTGTATTGGTGAATTTTAAGTTCTTAAATAAGAACTTACTATTGCATTACACTTAACAATAAATTGAACTAAGAATAGCAACTGTGAAGGAAGTTTCGAATCTTTTTAATGTTAACAGTTGTAATGTCCTATGTTAAAAGGTTATGTGATGTGAGTGAAGATCAGATGAAGACCTTTAATGTGTACACGTTTATCGCAGCTGATAATTCGTGGTAATTACGATAATTCAGAGAGTACCTAGTTATTATATTTGTAGTCTAAGCGATACATATAGTTTGAGGATCTGCTGGAAAATCGTTCTCTACTAAATTTAAGTTTCCCTTTTTCGCAATCAACCATGGTCTAACCCACCACCTCCTTGTTACGCTTGCTTTTTCGAAATCTATCATTTTTAGTAGATAACATTAGGGAGAATACAGCTTTTCTTAAATTTGTTAATCTTTTTCGTTGCCATTTTGATCTTACTCTCTGCATTATGCTGTAAATTCAAAATTTCAAATAATCTATATGAGTTTAGTCATTCATAATTACAAATATTAAACAAATATTGAACGAATTGTAATTGTTGAAATTTGAATTAAAGTAAGTTTGGAATTACTTTCATCTCATACAAGTGTCGCAGGTTGGCACTGTCGGTCACTATATCCACTATTAAAACAAAAATTACTATAAAATTGAAGTTAAATTGACGCAAAAATAGAACATGTTCTAATTCTTCAATTTCTAGAACTTACCCAAGTTCTTTAAATTGATCTATTTATTGACAAATGTAAAGCTACCAGCTACAAGCTTAAAATTGAAGAGAACTAGAACTAGAAATTGAACTTAAAATTGAACTTGAAATTGACAGATGTGAAAACTTAACTTGACGTCAAATCGTCTAAGTTCTAGAAATTGATCAATAAATTGACAGATGTAAAACCTGCTTTAAAGAAAAACTGAAAAGTGGCGTAAGCAATAAGCAACTGAAACATCTTGCTTTAAACAGAAAACATGCAATTCTCTCAAAATAGAATTTCTGAAACATAACATTCAATTCTTAAAGTTGGTACCTTCTTTACATTTGCAAATATTAGGTATCAAATTCGAAATAAAGTAGAAAATGTATTTTTAGCGAGAATGTAACCTAGGTATAGGTTTTTTAAGCCAGAGTAAATCATAATTTCAATTCTAATTGTTACAGTAAACAAAACTTTTCAAAGTGTGTACATACATGTACATAAGTCAGAAAATGTATTTATTGCCAAACAGAACAAGTTTCTGAATTTGGTTTTCTGTAGTTTCCCAAATTCCACGGCAAATGCGGAAAGAGAACATCTGAAGTCGGTGTACAGCCGCAGGCGTAATAATAACTCATGGACAGCTGATGCCCCCTGTAATTGGCGCAAGCTGTTGGGGAATGCTAGGGCATGGATTATTATTATTATTATTATTTACTGAGTAATTGATTTTACACCTTGGACGAATATCTTAACATGTAATTATGTGCTTCATCTTTGTTACTTCGAAAGTATTTCCCGTATTGTGGACTTAATTTTAACCATAAAATATGTGACTGTCCATGTTCTTAGGAACCATGACAATAAACTCTTATTATTTTTATTATTATTTATTCTGTCATAGATAGCGGTGATTCTAGGTTAGGTTAGAATTTTCGGTTAAGCGCTGTCAGTGTCATGTTTGTCTTTTCTATTAAAACGAAATGGCTTTCTATACAAATTTAGAGATGGCCGATATGCATTTCATATACGGTCGTGCTAATGGTAATACTTATAAAGCACGGCGATTATACGCCGAAGCACTTCCTAATCGTGCAATTCCATCTGATAAACTCTTTTCACGACTACATCAACGGTTAAGTGAAAATGGTTTATTTATTGTTAAAAAACATAATGCCGGACGACCAAGATCAATGGCAACTCCAGAAACTGAGGAAAATGTTCTAGAGAGAGAGTAGAAGAAAATCCGAGTATAAGTACCAGAAAAATGGCTAGGGAGCTAAACGTCAATGCTTCTTTAGTATGGAGGATTTTGCGAGAACAGCAAATTAATAATGTGGATGAACTACAGCAGAGATGCCACACAATCAGACAAAATCCAGAGTTGTTTGAAAGAATACGAGCTTCCTTTCGGCGAAAATGTGAATCATGTATACAAATGGCAGGTGGACATATTCTTTAGGCTGCTTTTTTGTGAAAATATTTAATGTAGTAATATAATGTTTGTTTATAAAAATGTAATTTTTTGATGAGAATAGAAAATCACCTCTATCTGAAACAATTGATTTACGGACCTATGTATAATATATTAAAACTTTTCTGTTTGCTTTGAGCTATAAGGGGGTAAAGTATCTGACACTTTTTTTAAAACACGCTGTATATCAGTATAAATTTTAGTACAAACAAATTATGAAGTCTTGTTCAATAAGATTTTTACAACTATCAGAATTACTCACCGTATTTTGTACGCAATTATCATTACTAATGAACCTGATGGAAATACATTTCGCGAATTGTTTTCCGTAATTCAATAACACGCATAAATACTACCTACATATGTACGACAACCAGCGTATTAAATATATTTCGAAGAATAATACTTGATAACCACGATAGCAGCAAATATTATCAGGCACTAAATAAATATACATTTATAAATTATTGTAGCACGTACAACATTTATCAGGATTTGCATCTCTGAAATTCTTTCAAAATTAGTTATACATACTAATCTTATTTAAACAATAATACTTTGCACACTAATACAAACGTTGTTTACAGCACGCTTTACAAATAAAAGTATTACAATCTTTACTAAAACAGTCACACGTTCCCTTACCTCTTTCATACACCTGAAGAATTCTTTGATAGCACTTTATAGGTACATACACACCGCAGCAGGTTTTATTCAAATTTCTTACATTCATTCATTATTAATTTATAACTCACGTGATAAAAAACACTTCACGATAAAACAAATTAACTCTACACAATTATAACACGATTATTATATTTCATGAAAAATATAGACCGTACGTCAAGAACGAAGAAACAAGAATAACTAAAACAAAGCATTTCGTACTCACCATTGGTTGTTGTTGGACGGGTTGTTCGGGCTTTAACATGTGAACTGGTTGCGGACTAGGCCTAGATGAAGGTGCACTGTTTTCTGGTACAGAACTGTTAGACAGAGACACCGGACCGCTGGGCTTTCTTCCACGATAGCTCTGCAACAGAAGGAAAAAGCTCTCCGTCAGTCCATCAGTTGTTTGCGGGGTATAATATGGAAGGGCATCGTCGAAAAATAATAGCCGAAACTGCCTACGTAAAATGTAAACAACGCAGCCACCATTTCCGAACAATACCTCGTTTATGATGGCATCGCGGTGCGTCAAGAGACGAAGAAGAAATGTGTATATGTATGTACGTAAGATTGGTGCGGTAAAGAGTCACGAACTAGACTCTAACAATGGTATCCTTATTGAGATGATTCAGTAACTCGTCTATGTTACTTAAAAATGTCTTGACAATTTATTAAGGGTATATAATAGGATTTAATTGGGATTCTACTATAAATGTCTTTTATTATGATTATTGTAAATCTTAAAGGTACCTATATGACGGATTCTAATGAGGGATTTTAGTACGCCTCTTATGTAAGCCTAAAATTAGTAGAAATAATTTATTATTTTTTATTTTATTTTTATTTTTTTTTATTTTAGCAATTTTTTCGAGTATAACTGCTATTTTCGCTTAACCTTCAAGAAAAATTGTATAAAAACATAAACAGTTTAAGTACTATATTCAGAACGTTAAAATCTTTGACTTTCATATTTAATTTGCTTGCAATGATGAGTTTGAAACGAGTCTAACAGCTCTTAGGCATCTAGAAATGGATATTCCATCAATTGCCTTTCAACTTGATCCTTTAGTATATAAATATTTTTTGTTTACAAAAATAATTATTGCTACTTTAAAAAAAAAGCCTTGCCTTAATAACTATGAAAGTGGTATCTCCTTAATTTAATCTCCAAAAATGTATCTTTAAAATCGTGTACCAATAACTCATTTCTAAATTCTATTTTTATTTCCCGCCACGCTTTAATAGTAATCAGAGAAGAATTTTAATATTGCAAGGAGGCGACAACAGCCTCTAGCGCCACATAAAAATCGAGACAATGATTTTATAGTTAGCAAAGAGAATGTGACTGTAGTTATTTTTTTACGTTAGTCACACCTGGGGCATTCCCCGATGCGATTTTCCAAGGAGGTTCAGCTTTGTAAAAGGATTTACCACAAAGCTTAGTAGGCCAGAAGTGAATGAGACAAAGACACCGTTTCGAAACTTAATAGTAACGCCATCAAATGGTACACTAATGGCTCCAAAACGGTAGAGGAATAGGGATATATGGGTCCACAACCAAATATTCCGAAAAATAGAGCAGAGAAAATCCAAATACAGGGAGAATCTCCACGGTATGCAACACTCAGCAAAACCAATATTCGTATATTGACAGGAATCCTCTCAGGTAAACTGAACATACCAGGCTCGGAACAACAAAGGATGTCGAATACAGATTTTATGAGAAAGAAGATAAAACATCCAGCCGTCTACTCTCAAACTACTCTACACTGTGCAAGTCAAGGGTCTTGCACCTAGGATCACATGAAATTGAAGAGGAGAAACTACCTGATCTGGGGCCTTCCAATGTCCTGCACTTTTTAAAAGGCATCGGACTAATTGGTCAACTGTAAATACGGCAAGAATGGGAGACACAATAGATCATTCAGGTCGCAGTGTATCACCACCCCAATAACACATAGGTAGACATACGTTGGTCACAGTGACTTTTAACTTGATCGTTTGGTTTTTGGCCTTTTGACGTTTTCAGACACATACAGGTTGAGTTCAGGAATTGGTGAGAATCTTTGGCCAGGATATAAAACGTGTCCAAATTGTTCAGTGTTCAGAAATAGTGATTCAAACAAATCATCAATTTAGAATAGTAATCAAATGTTACACAACTGCAGGGAGAAAATGCAACAATTCTTCTTCTTTTATCGGGAGTTTTAAAATACAAGCATTTCGGCGTCAAAAATCTTCTTTTTTAATCCAGTATTTTATCAATTTATCAGGCAAAGAAAGGAGAAGAATATATTTTTTAAAATGACGGCTACAAAAAAATTACAGAAAAATTTTAGATTCATCAAGTAATGACTGCAGCTTGTGGTATTATAAGTTTTCAACGTACATAAATACTGGTAGCTACCTTCATTGCATACGTTTTGAAGTCCATAATATGTAATAAATAATCAACAGGAAGAAAATTTACGAATGGTTTTGATCAAGTTCTTATTTCAATTGCATGCATAAGCATTCTGTAAAACCATACAGGTTAGGTTGATTCAGCCTACTACTAGTTTGCATTACAGATCATGCAGCGGAGACTTGCTAATCCGAATCCTCAAAAATACGAATTCCCTTGTAATCCGAAGAAAATTGAAGTATTTTGCTTTAATTAACACAAGGTATCTTGTAATCCAAATCGCTTAGTGGTTCGGTAATCCGAATCAGCCAACCCATCAAAGTACCATACGGCTAACGAAACTTTGAACTTAGAAAGAGTCTTTTAGTCCACATTCTGGCTGTTGAGGACAACATTTCAAATGTCTTTAAAAATATTAATTTGTCGGCTGATGCAATAAATAAATGCTGCGTCTAATAATTCTTCCGCGGCAACATCATCTGAAGATAACTGAGATGATAATCTTCCATTAACTGCAGTGAAGGAAGTATTCCTGAAGACAACCAGCAAGAAATTACTGAAATCAAAAACATGTTGCAACAAAGTTTGTCTTAATTATCAGCATTGCGAAACTGAACCCAACGAATGGATTGATGGATATGATGAACTGTTACCTCTACATAGCAATGATACTGTTTCAATTGATGCAACCGTTATAGATGAATAAAAAGTGAAGAAGCAATCATCAGTTTTAGCACTAAAAGCTAAATAATTGAAATGTCGACAAGCAAAAATTACGTTTTTAACTAAATTATTTACCTATGTACCTACATACGTAAGTACATACATATCTACATGTATGTCTTACAATCCGTCTTCTTATTAGCGAGGCTTTAAGATGTTATAATTGAATTACAATTCATGCAATATGTCTTTTTTTGTGAAAACCTATTTGATTACTTATTTTTTTATTTTGACAAATGGAATAAATGTTTAAGGGTGCTGGATACAAAAAAAAAACTTGTTCATTACTGATTTTTCCCATTGAACCATTGACAATGGTCCGATGGAAGTGAGATTTTAAATATTCATGTATAAGATATACGTCTAGGGCCTATCATTGCTATTTAATCAAAAAAGAAATTATTTATGGAAATAAAATGTTTTGAAAGCCACACAGAAAGTGACATTAACATAACTGCTGTTTTTAAAACATTTTATTTCCATAAATAATTTATTTTTTGATTAAATAGAATCTCACTTCCAATGTCAATGGCTCTGGGATTGAAATAAGATGTTAAAAATGTTAAAATGACTTTTTTAACTCGTAAATCATCCTATAGTCATTATTTTTCGTTTTACACTTTTATTTTATTCCTTGTAACATACCAGAAATATGTTTACATTCTATTGCACATGAAAAAATCAGTAATAAACAAGTTTTTTTTGTACCCAACATCCTTATAACTCAGTAATACGAATTCTCCATTAAACCGAATCGTTTATGTTTTAATTCATTCGAATTAGTGAGTTCCCACTGTATGTACATACATATAAATGTTTATATGGAGTGATATTTAATAAAGCAGCTCACATGTTAAAACCCAGTTAAAAAAATCAATGTGCATGCTTGAAGCATTTGTAAGCTGACAGATTATTTTGATTTTTAACAACCAGTTCAATATATTATTCAGAAAAATGAGACTGGAAAAGCAATTTACTTAATTAAAATTTGAAAGAAAAATACAACAAAAAAATGTTGATTTTCTATGAAACTTCACAGATTGAACCAAATTTGAGGTTCACCACTGGAGTGTTGAAATCAGAAGTAAATCGAGGTCAGTTAAATTATAGAAGAGTTGAAAAATTTTGTCCTTAATAAGATGATGACAAGAAATTTTAAAAATTTTGCCTTATTTTCAAATATGATCAATATGATCCTTGAGAAGATATTTAAAAACAGAAAGCGTTTTCTTTAGTGACAGTTTTATGCCCTATTTGGCACTAGTGTTAGTTTCTATCTCTTCTATTTCCAAAGCTTTGTTCCGTAATGTCAGCTCCAAGTAGGTAAAGTTTTTTAAATGCAAAACTGGATTTTTTTTGTTTGTTCATAGGTATGTACTGCTGTTATAATTCTTAAAGCATCCATTTACATACATATATCGATTGTACATTTTCTTCAAGTTCTGTACATATCTAATGCATTGCCAATATGCATTTGGCAACAATATAAGTTACTGATTACTTTAGTATTGTGCAGATTATAATAAACATTGCAAAAATCCTACTACTACTAGTTTCCATTACATTCGACCGACCATTGATAGTTTTTGGAAGAGCAAAACAGTTACAGTTTTAACAATTGTAATTTGAAACATTTAATTTCTGAATTGTCTTATCCGAATCAGGCCCAACAGCAAATTTTTATTTAAAAAAGTTGTTGAAAAGTTAGGCCATTTTAGTGAATGTATTTCTAATGGTAGCAAGCATCTACCTCGAGCAACATTTTAATTTTTTGTTATGCACGATCATACTGTGCTGTGTGTCTGTGGAAGGTAGGAGGGTTTCCAGAATTAATTTTCTGGATTCTGCTATTTAACACAAGAACACAACGCATAAAATAAGATAAGATTAGAGGGCTGTGGCACTACACAGTATGTGTTCTGCCGTCTCTAAATCTTCTTGGTCCAAACAGCAGATTTGATTTTTATCTTTCCCGAGCTGATATAGACTGGATTCTAGGGCTTCGTAACCTGCTAAAAATCCTGCCAGTATTTTTAAGTCCTCTTTGCTGGTACATAGCAGCATCCTTGCTAACTTAAGCGATTCTGATAAAAGTCGCTTTGTCTGCTTTTTTCGTGGCGTGTTCTGCAAACAGAGGGTCTTTTTGTTGTCCTCCAATTTGTTAATTGCTTGTTCCATGTGGGTTTGTTGCAAATCACAACAGGGATCAGGTCAAATAAAAGGCATTTTCTCCTGCATCTTTGGCAAGCCCTTTCATTTCCTTCATTCTCTTGGTGGCATCTTAAATTATCTTGAATTCTGCCAGGCAGTGGTAAAGTTCTAGATATCTTCAATGTATGTTGTATGAATTTCGTCAAATTTGTGTGTTTGTGTGACTTATGGGTTTATGATCACTTTGAGAAGGTTGAAGTAGGTACATGAAATTTGTGTAATACGTTTTATCAAAAAGTATTAAGATAATACTAATTAAGATGAATGGACGAATAAAAATTGAGATATGAATAAGACCAGTATCGAGTATTTTGCTAAAGAAGTATGAAATTATGTACTTACTTAATTACTTAACATAATTCAATCAACCTTATTGTTATTTTTTCCCGATAAAGTATACTTTACGAAAAAAATAAATTTCAAAATATTGCACAAATGCCCCTACACAAACCTCGAACGATACACGTTAAATATACAAACCCCCGAGCATTGTTAAAAATCCGTTTTTATCATTCTTTTTGTTTATATTCCCTACGGAATCGTATACACCATCTGTTATATAGACGTATTCGACATCCAGGTATACCAATTCTATACAGTTCATAATATATTATAATTCATAAATATCCGACAAATAAATGCAAGCAGATAGAGAGGTAAAAAGCCAACAAAAACGGGCAATAGTCGAGTCATAATCGTTAGAGCACAAAGTCGGAATATATGCATCAACTCGTGCTTGAATAATTTGCAGTGACGTTTCAAAAGAAAGTTCGTTCCACAAGGGTCTCGCTCGTCGGGTCGTTTTTATTTTTTGAAATATCACGTTATACGAAGTCTCAAGAGGCGCCCACGAGTTAGAATTCCAAAAAAAGTGCAAGTAATCCTCGACATTAGACTTAACACTAATGATCGAAAATTTAATTTTAATATTTTACCTTTCTTTACCTGAAATTAGAGGTTTTTTTGTCGGCCTGTCTTACTTGAATGCGTAGATAATGTAAAGGGCTGTACAGGTCTTCCGATAAGGGTTTGGCTTTTAGAAATGGAAATTAAGAACGAAATTAACATAATTATGACCAAACTTTAACCATAATTATATTTATTATAATTTGTCTTCTTGTAAACATAATAAAAGGAGAAGTACTAATATATTGAGGAGATTATTCAATTTACCTAGACATGACAAATATCATGTTGATGTGAAATATGTAGGTAACATATTTATCTTATCAATTCTTGTTGATTTTACATTAACTATCAAATCTGCTGCACGTACTTTCGTGGAACCTGTACAAAGCAAATCCAAAATAGATCGCTTAGAGTAATATAAACTAACATATATCTATAATTTGTATTTGGTTTAAATAAATATTGAGAAATGCTATGAAGGTACCTAATGTATTGCAATATTTAATAGATGTTGAAGAGGTAGTAAAATAGTATAAAATATGTACTGATTAGTGATTTGTTTTTTATTGAGACTTATACTGCAATGGATATAAAATTTTCTAAATACATCTATATAATTTTTTGTATTACTAATTAATTTACAGGTTTGGCAAAGTTAATGGTTATTTTTATGCAAATTGTAGTGAACCAGAAAAACGTAGAACTGCTCTTGGTATAGATATACTTTTGGCATTTATTCAAAAATTGTAAAATTAAAGGATTTGAATATTATTTCATATACAGGCTGGCGCATTAGATCTTGAAAGCTCGATTTATCCGACATTATAAGCTATTAGATAAAAAATTATTGAGACAAAGTGTTGTACGTCTAAATTAGTATATATAATTCAGTATATGTATTTTTATGACCTTTATGTACTTATCTTATCTTGCTGATACTTTTTTTCCACTTCCAGATTAATTATAATACTTTTAATTCGATTAAAGATCAATTTATTCCAGAACCTTTACAATTTATTAGATTTTCTTTACACAACTTCTTCAGTGGAATAAAATTGACATGACAAATTCATGTCAACTAATAAACAACTAGAGATGCCTATCAACAAAATTATCTACAGACAAAGAAATTCAGTGATATATAGGATTATGTCTACAATATCGTGGACAAATTAAGATATTTTTTAAAATGTAACTTTATAATCAAAAAAATCCTTATACAACTGTATTTTTTGTCAAGCTCTAGCAATTCTGTTCAAGGACTAGGGAAAAACATGGCAAAAAACCTAGTCAAGAGCTTAATTTGATAAAATTCAGGCGTGGTTAGGTGATTAAATTATTATAAATAATACTTAAATTTTCAATATCTGTTCTAAAATTGACCGCGTTATTTTCTTTTTTAATGTATATCATTTCATAGGATTAATCTCTTTTTATAACTATTTTCTTTTTTTTAATCTTAACATTTTCAATATCAAAGTTATGTTGTAATTCTTTAGAATGCTTAGACAAAGCAGTTTCTGCGGTTATGTTATGCGTTACAGTGTATTGATGATTATAAAGGCGCTTTTTAAAGTATTGTCTAGTCTGACCTACGTTACATTTATTACAATCTTGGCATTCTAATTTATATACATTACTTTGATTATCTTTTTTAATCTTACTTTTTAAATTTGTAAAACTGTTAAAACTTCTGTTTGGTGAAAATGTAATGTTTATGTCCGATTTTTTTAGTTCATATTTAATTTTGTCACTTAAGTTCGTTGATGTATGGAATGGTGTGATATATTTTACTATTTTCTTTAGTGCCTATGTTGTATATTTTTTGTATTCGTTTTTTTATTCATTTTTCGTAAAATTCTTTTAGATAACTATTTTTGTCAAAAATTGATCTAACTTTACTTAAATTCTCGTTCCTAAAATCAGGATGTACTAATTTAACTAAATATTAATTATGCTCTTTTTTAAATTTACCAAAGTGTTTGAAAAGTAGGTAGTTTAAGTGTCTGTTGCTACTAGTGTCTTTAATGTACCAATTTGTTTTTATGTTCGTGTTATTATGTATTATCTTAACATTTCAAAAATTTATAGAATATTGATTTTCTTTTTCATCATGATGATGAAGTGGAAAAAGTATCAGCAACATAAGATAAGTAGATAAAGGTCATAAAAATACATATACTAATTATACACAATTGTCAAAAATTCAAAAAACCGTTTTCTATCAATGTATAAAAATCTTTAATCATATACCAGATTCTCTGAAACGATTATCTGATGAACAATTCAAAAATTTATTAAAACGTTATTTGACTCGTAAGGCATTCTGTGATGTAAATGATTTCTTTCACGATGAGGGACAATGAATGTCTTTTTAATGTGTCTGACATATATGTATGTATCATGTTTAAATGTGTTGTAAATGTAATCAATATACTTATTTTTTTTTCTTTTTTATTGACATGTTCTACACATTTGTACTACAGAACGAATAAAGTACTATTATTATTATTATATCTAAAGGAAAACATTACAACAAGAAATTGATTGAATGAATGAATTTTGCCCCGTTTTAGTAGAAGTTTCAATATACTTATTTGACAGCTGTCAAATTGTGATACTTCATTCTTCACTAATTGTAGCAATGAAAACACATCTGGCAATGATGCAATTGTAATTTATTGGTTTTTCTTATTTTGGCAGTTATACGTATAACATCACTTTTGATACATCCTAGTTGTTTTCACAATTCTTCCAAGATTATTTTCAAGAGTGATAATTGTTTTGAAAATCGTCAAACTGCATGAACACTTATGTTTTTTGAATTAGCTATTTTTACAACTTTGATTAGAGTTTCGACATTTCTAACAGTTTTCTTTACCCTAAAAGCTGTCAAACGCCTAATATGCATCTTTATACACCTGAAATATTTCTGACAGCTGTCAAACTGTCAAGCTGTCAACTAGCTGTCATTTATTTTCTTAGTATTTTGGAGGTTGTAGTAGTTACAATACTAAATTGAAAAAGTTTTGTTAGGGCGGTATCTCTCAATTTTAGAACATATTTATACTTCCTACAAAATAGTTGCCGTATTCTTAGATTTGGAAAATCATAATATGTAGATACCTCATCTATCAGATCAGATTTCTTTCATGAAAATTAAAATATATGTATGTATGTTGTAATCAAAGATGGTACACCATATGTCCCCTTTTTATGATTTTCTAAAACGAGATTATGTAGTATAAATCTCAAGAAGTAAAGCTCACCGATTAGAATAAAACTATGTACAACTATGTGTAACTATTTGTAATACCCATGAAGGTCAAATTAAATATACAATGTGATGAAAGAGTTGGTAGCAACATTATTAATCGTATTAATAAATAGTTTACTGAAAACAGAACAAACGATTTTCAATTAGAACTTTAGAACTGATGTTCACAATATTAATGTTAGATTTAAGGGCGCACTTACTCCGGCTTTATTTAATATTGCTATTTTTAAACGGTCCTTTTCTTATAACGTCGCTATTGTTTATAATTCTATTCCTATGAACCTCAGATCTTTGTCCAGTACTATGTTCAAGAATAAGTACAAAGAACATCTTTTTCAGGTATTAAGATAATTTCGTGTGGGATTGTTGTATCTTGTCATGCTGCTGTGCCTATTGGGTCGACCGATACGTGTGGATGTGGTATAATATATTGTTCTTTTTTCTTTCTTGTCTTTTGATTGCTGGTCTATTAAGGAGAGTGTGATAAGTAATGCATGCACATCTTTTGTTAATTTTCCTTCATTACTGATGGATCTGAAGGAAGAGCATCGTTCAGATGATTCCGATCCATTTAGGCAGGTATATTGATTTATTGTTTAGATAATACTCTTTACCATGTAAATTATGTTGCTACTTAATAAACTCTATTATTATTATTATTATTATTATTATTATTATTATTATTATTATTATTATTATTACTATTATTATTATTATTATTAATTTTTTCGTTTTTATTGCGTATTCTTGCTTTTTTTGTAGATTTTGAATACATTCCACGGTGGATATAACTATCTTCAGCCATGTTTCTTTTTCTAATATTTACATGTACTTATACATTTTTAGCACCTTATCAAACGAATTAAAATAATTCAAAATAATTTAAAAAGTTGTGATAATTAACTTCTTCTTGGTATTCTAAAACCTGAACTTTTGTTAATTTTTAGCAAAACAAGTAGATAATAAACTATTTTAACTTGGCAATATTCGTCTAATTAAATCATCATAAAAAAATTAATTATTTTTCTTGTCCTTGCCCGTCACACGTGCTAGTTTATTGGCAAAATACATATGATTACATGACATTAACTTTTTCAGTTTTAATTACTGGAAATCGTGATGCTCCCTTTTAGTCATTGTTCAAGTAATATGATCGCCGAGAAAAATGCATTCGTTTTAGTTATAGATTTTGTTTGGTTAGATTTTGAAATATAAAATACAGTATCGATTTGTGTGGCAAAAAGATGCTTTTTTTCGTATTAATCAATTTATGGAGCTTCTTTCTTTTTGGCAGTGCCAAAAAGGAGTTCGGATTTTGAATTTGCTTACATACCTGGCCAAAATGATGCTGTGTGCAAAATTTGGACAAGTTGATATGACCAGAACATGTCTGGTCTTCATTTAAAGTGGGTATAACTGGATCAATATGAAAGAATAGGATTTAATTTTAATACAGTAGGCGTCATGAAGAAAATCTCCAATATTTCAATTAATCTGGAAGTGTAATGGCTTTTTTACGAATTACGAAATTGCCATAACTAAGTTGATATAGAAGTAGATTTTTTTTCTATCTAAAGTGGTAAAAGTTAAATACGAAACTATGGAGTATTTGTAATTTCAAAATACTAGGATAGTTGGACTTGTATGTCCTTGATAGTATCGCCGACAAAAATACCCTGTATATTCTCTAGTATGAAAATATATAATGTGTTTCTTATGGAACAAATTCGCCAGAAACAAGCTTAATGTGATAGAATATTCAAAATATAAGTGTTAGAATGAAAAAGAACTTGTCATGGCTTTGGTCACTCCAACAAGAGCACCATTTGTTTATGTGGTGAAAATATAAAAATAAACAATTTCACAATGTCAAAGTGCTGGGGGTGTTCGGTTTTCTTTTTGGTACACAAATTGACGATTTAGCAATTGCTGCCTCTGACTTTGGTAAAGCGAAACCTTGAACCTCTAGTACAGAAACAAAACAAACTTGACACAAAATAAGGACAAAGCGATAGTGTATTCAACATTTCAATATGCTGGGGTGGTGGAACCAGCAAATCTTTGGCTCCAGCAAAAGGATACCCGGCAAATATGGAAGCACAATTCGACACAAAATAAGCACAATATTGCAGCAAGTCTACATTTCAATACATAAAGGACCATAAAATGCATAAGTACGCAAAAATTCAAAATGTGTAAAGGAGCGCTTGTTGCGATTTGAAATTGTTTTATCAAATCCCCAGCCATCTTGCGTAGATTTTAGATTACTTGACTTCCCCACCAACTTCTGTTGCTAATTAACAATTGTCTATAATTGAATATGTATAGACATGTTGGAGGTAAATTTGATCAAGTTTCATTTAAATAGATAAATTGCATTTTGGAACCTGTCTTCGATATAACAAAAAGTTTCGAATTAGAAACAAATAAGTAAATAAAGTTTATAAAGGTCATATTTTGTCATTATAAATTGGCATGCAAAATCGTACAAAGTCTATAAATGAAACATTCATCATTTTTTGTTTTTTATATTACATAATTCCCGTATAGATAGGTACACACAGTAAATAAAAATTATGTGTTTAAATATTATATTACATAAAACTAAACAAATTTAAAAAAAGATATATCGAAGATAATAAAAATATAAAACAAATTTATTCAATAAAGAGCATGTATGTAGAACACAACTTCTACAAGCACATGTACTTGCGCATAAATAATATAAAACACAATCTGCTATTCGTAAATTTTAATTATATACGGATCAATATTGTACGACACACTTTTATCACGCCAATTGTTTTGTTGACGTTATTGTTTTTAATTCAAATTCCGATTAATTAACTTAAAATAAAGCCTAAAATATTCCATTTTAGACCAACGCAAGGATCCACACGAATGATATAAGAACACATTATGTTTGACCATAGAAGCGTAAAACAGACCTAGTAACAATAAGAAAGAATATCATTTGGAATTATTATACTTAAAATGTGTTTCAATAAGTTATATCTTTTATTTGACTGTAACATTGCCTGATAGTAACTGAAGGATAACGAACAGAACCAGATAATTATAAATTCAAGGTTGTGACACATTATTCAAACAATAAGTATATAGGCATCAACAAGAACGCGACAACATGGTCGGCTCGCTCTAGATAGACCCAAATAATATAGTACATACACATTATGTAGATAATATTTACTTACAGAATCTGACTATTTAAGGAATGGAATTTGAACACAATTCGAACGATTCATAGGAGGACATCGGTATATGAACACTTTTTTTACGTCAGTCTTTCGGTTCGACGTCCGTTTTAGTTAAAACGGGGGCGCGAAAAAACTTATTATGTAATAATAGAGGCCTAATTCGTAAGTGGGAGTCGACCCAAAACATGCTACATACTCCGTGTGTGTACAATTACTACGAAAATACTACATACTATAATACGGCATAACAAGCAAGTACTACAGAAATAACGCGTGCGTGGTCATTCAGGCCGCAGGAATCGTAAATTTTAATGTTATTATGGAAACGGTATGCATTTTATACGCTACACGAGAAATATTATCATAGAAACTAAAAAGCTGCAGTCTGCGTAATCCCACCATCATAAATTATAACCTGCGAACGAATGTAGAAAAAACGGACGTCCTACGCGGCCGCAGGTTAATTTTAATGTTTCGTCGTTAGCGTTTTGTTTCGAACGTACGTCTTTTATACCGATGCACTGCTGCGAACACCGACGACGTACACCGAACAACTCCGATGTTCATTTTTACCGCTCGCGATCATTATCAATTCAATGACGACGTCTAGGTACTTATATTTTGTTTTTAATTCGAAAAAAAATTCTTTTGTTTACTATCGCCCGAACGAAATTTTATTTCGATCGCGGTAGGGGTTAATTCCGAGGCATTCCCTCTTCGCTAAGTCCGTCGGATATTTGCGGGATCCGTAAACGAGAGCGTCAAGTGTTATACGGGTGTGCTCGTAATAATTATAACTGCCTAGGTCGTAAGTGGCCGCCGTTGAAGGGGTTGAAACATCGTAAACCTCCGTCTCGCACGGGGTTACATGTTATCGCCTACGTGACGGTAAAGGGCGGTGATAAGAAGTCTTATTTTTTGGTGTCGGCGGGATAATATTGTTTTTCTTTCGCGCGCTGAAATATAACGGTGGGGTTTTCGGTTTTCCGAGAGCGTCTTTCGGTAAGTTCGTTGATCTCGCGCGCAGCACGCCAACCGAGATAAAAACAAATGTATACAAGTACATTCGAAAATATTGATCAAACGGTGCTGATGTAAAGGTAGTAACTGGATACGAAATCAATGACGTAAATCTGATCTATTGAAGTTGTCTTTGATTATTAGAACACGAAGGAATGATACAATTTATGTTTCTGTACTAACAATCTTAGATTTTCTTATTTTTGTATAATTAGTAAAATAACTGAGAAACGTTATTTGGCTTGATTTTCGTTGACAACCATTTCGGTAAGTGGAATTAGGAAAAACGGGTGTGCCCTATGGTCCCTATCTTAGGCCAGTGCTTTCTGATATTTGTGTTACCTATTGTTTCTTTATTATCTCTTACAGCCTACCGTTCTTCTCTAACAGCGCTAATACTTTTATTGTTAAATAAATATCTTGAGGAAGTACATACTTTGGGCTGGTTAAGAAACAAATAAGCAACATTGCTGGAGCTCATAAAATGATTATTGGATTTACGATCTTTACTGACGAAAGAGCAAGAACTTTACTGCTTGAGATCGTGTTTATTTATCAAAATAATTGTCTGTCAACTCGTTACTGTTGGATCAGCAATAACTCAAACTCCTTATGTATTCGTAAGATTTATTAGTTATTTTTTAAGAATGGAGCAAAGTTGTTGCTGTTGGAGGTGTTAAACACAGGGAGCGAAGGCAGCAACAAAACTTGTATGGAGTACTTTTTCTTAACTGATAGGAAACTATTCATGAACTTTAGCTAAGTATAAAAAATGATTGAAGCTTTAAATGGTTTACATTTTTACAAAACAATCATCAAGGAAAATTATCTAGAAGCTTGTCTAGTATATCATGTCATCCAGAGTTTGTATGACGTCTTAAATACCTCATCAGATGGGATTAAAGCTGCTCTATTCTACAGACATAATAAACACATCACTTACTTCATAAAACCTTGTACTGTTTCGTGTGTTAACGCCTAGAAAGTGTTTCAAAATGCAGACGTCATATTTACACGTCAGTTGG
>SMLS01068457.1:0-16721 GCA_004785975.1 Popillia japonica
GCTCACCTCACACGCGTTATACGCGTCTCAATATGCGCCTAGCCTTATAGTGAAAACCTAACCTTTCATATATCTTAAACGATTTTTTCAAAACTATTCTTTGATACGTTGAATATATAATTATAACTTGATTAATTTAATATTTTGCAAAAGATGTTATAAGAATGTCCTACATTAATAACAATCAATTAATCAATTTAATATTTTTGATGTTCAAAAGGTTATTCATTTATGGGAGGCAATTATCACATACAAATTTATATAACATATAAAATATACTTACTTAACATACATAATATGAATGTTTGCACAAACTGCAGCTTAGCTTAATTAATATTGTTGTAATTAGTAAAAAAAGGTATTATTACATATACTTATTACATATAACAAAAATGTTATATTGATGAACAAAGCAGGATACTGGCCCAAGTTGCAGGTTAGAGGAATATTGCTGTTGATAGATGTGTATCGTATGTACTTCACTAGACAAAGGACTTAAGCATAACAACTTAATTATTGTTAATAAAATAATCACCAAGGCTAACATACAAACAAGTGTTGACACATTAATGTAATTTATTTTTCATTGTGTATTACATTATTATATATCACAATTCCACCAAAACCTATACAAATATCAAAACATTCACTTCGTTATAAAAAGAGTATATCAAACAAAAACATCAGTATCTTACAATTCCATTAGTCGTATTCATCGGAAGATGAGCATGATGAGTCGCTAACACTTGTAATTATCAGTGGTTCTACGTGAATATCCATTAAATTATCTAATTCCCACTTTTTTTTATATTCCTAGAAATTATTGTTTGATGGCATTTATCCAGTTTTCACTAGAAATGTTAGTGATACTTTGATCCAACAGTACTTTCTCATATGCTAAATTCTTTCATGTTTTTATGGTAATTGCTTGTTTATTCTGATTCGGAAAGTAAATCTTCATCAATGTTTATCCATGTTTCAGTCGAGGAATAAATTGGTGCTTCATAATAATAATAATAATAATAATAATAATAATAATAAAACTCGGGTGACTTTGATCCACTTTCAAACTTTTAATGTATGTATTAGGGCTGTCGGGAACCGTCTTTTTCAGGAACCGGGTACCCGTCGAGCATACTACCCGGTTCCGGGAAACTCGGGTACCCGGTTCTAGAATCCGGGTATCCGGAACCGGATACTCGGGTGCCCGAAACACCGGGTATTCAACTATTCCGTTCTAGAACCGTTTTCGGGTGGCCGAGTACTTGCTTCTACGACGGGTACCCCTTTTCGAAAATATATCTATGTACACAGCAATATAGTGTGCAAGTAAATAGATGTCGGAACCGGCACCGGATACTCAAAAACCGGTACCCGGAACCGACTACTTAAAAACGGGTACCCGGAATCGGATACTTGAAAACGGGTAGAATCGACGTTAAGAATTTCGGGTACCCGGGTACCCGGGTATCCGGAACCGGGTACCCGGATCCGAGCGACAGTTCTACTATGTATATATTCTTTATAAGCCTAAGATCATAACTTGCTTTTTGTGATAAGTATTTTATTGGCTGTTTGAAGAAATACATATACATACATAGGTGGCCAGAGTTAGATGATGACGTTGGGTCACTCTGACCAGGTTATGTTTATGAATAAAAATACCAAACATGGCTGATTAATATGTCCAACTTCGGCCATTATCTAGTTCGATAATAACATTTATATGTAGAACATATTTTGAGCAAAAATAGACCTTATTATAATGGTAGAGCAACTGAACACAACAGCTTTCAAAAATAATAAAATATTTATAATGTAAACATGTAGAACAATTAAAGAATATTCTAAATTATAAAAAAGAGTAGCAGGTAATTGCTAATTCCGGAATTTTAAAAAATTTTCTTCTAGATGGTTCCGGAGTGTATATGTATATGCTGCGCATTCTCGCTTCTTTCATACTTCCTTTTAGAGGAACATCAAGGGATAATTCAGCATCACTAGACAATCTCTTTTCGAGCTGCATTTTTGCAGATAATTTTTGAGTTCCACTGACTTCTGCAATAGGTTCACGGAGGATCCACTATTATACTCTAGGTCAAAATTTTTAGTAGTTTCAAACTACACCTGCATTAACGCCACCATGAACCTAATTTCACATTTGTTACCGACATCGTTTGTATCATAGACAAGCGATACTTTTCTCTTAGAACGCACGAGCAGTTTTGACATTTGCATGCATTTGTTTTGTAGAAGAATTAAATTTGCTGTTACAGCTTTAATACGGGTTTAAGAGAATAGGGAATGAAAGTCTACCACATGGATAAAACCAAAATGAATTGGAACTATAAAGGGTGTGATATTCACGCCAGGAACTTTCCAAGGGTTGAGTCCTTGCGCAAAAGAGGCAGAACATGCAACAAGTGTTCCAACAATTAATCTTGCTAGTATGTTATAAGTTAAAGTTAATTATGTTCAATTATATGTGAAAACCATAGCGTAGTAAACAGATATGTATGCAAACTATTGGATCCTTTGTATCTACATTACGGTGAGTTTACACTATCATTCAGTCTTTGGTAGATAATGGCAATCGTCGTCTTATCGCAGTCTAGTTGAGAGTTCATTATAACGCTTGAGCGTACTGAAAAATTAATTGAACACTTATGCATATTTGTAGGGTAATGTAAAGTTCTCTGTAAATCAGTAGCCATATATGATAATATGCTTACAAATTTACAGATAATTTTACAAAAGTCCCTAGAATCCTATCTTTGTTTTAAATTTTTAAAAGGCCCGCTTTTAAATGTTATTTCTCAACTACACCTGCAGTGGCGCTGATTTGTTCCGAAAAAAATAATGTGACTTGCCGATTTGTACTATCTTTTGTTTATGAATAGGTCCGCGAGCTGAGCAATCGTGTCACTCATGGGTCTAAGACTGAAGTCATACGTACTTGCCAACCCTCGCGTACAGCGCATTACCGCGTTCTGAGTTAAGTTGTGTTGAGTGCAATAGTCTTGCCGTCAAATAGCCAAAGACACCCGATCAAGTTATACTTAGGGTCTTTCACAATTAACGCAACATTTGGCACATAAATTTCAAAATACGAATTACAGGAAACTGCTCAAAAAAGTCACATAGTAGAATAACTGATGCAATAATTCATAGATGGAAGTAGTTTACTTTCCACAAATAAAATTCTTGACACTATTAAAAAACTCGTTTTATAACGGACATTTTCAATTTCTTTTTCTGTTTACTAAAGTTTGCAACTGACATGTATATTAAACATTTCTGTATTCACATAGTAGGTACATAGAATTATAAAAAAAAATTATAGATATATTTTGGATTTCAGTGTACATTTGAATATTGTAAAAAAGAATAAGGATAATTATTTTTAGAACCAAACCTCTACGTTATTAAATTTATATTTTAGCATAGTTCTCACTCTTGTAGAAAGTTTCACGAAAATCTTTTCCGAACACTACTCTTTTGTGACTTCGTTTTATAGTTATAACACTGTTCTTACTACCATCTTTGTATGCATTACACTCCTTATTTGCCAAATTTTCCTATTTGCTTGCTCGATGATTATTATCAAGTTCGTAAGATCTTCCAAGCAAGCTCTGACTTCCCATTTCAGGATATTTCATTTCCATTCGTAATTCTGTCGTATTTATTCGCTTATTCCCTTCTATTCTATTTATTGCCGCTGAAATTGCGACTGCTTCTATTAAATATATTTTGATTGAAAAAGTTTCGCCTATACTGTGCATTTTCTTATCCATGAAATTGTCTGCTATAAAGTTAGCGATTTTTTCTTGCTTTATATTACCAATGTGGCTGAATAAATTAAGAGCTGCATTGTTATTATTATCTTTATTGATATAACACACCGACGGAGCACATAAAGTATCAAAAAGTGGATAGTAAAACTCTCAGTCGGTAATTACCGAGATCGTTGGGTGAAATCTCTTTGGATGTTAACATGAGAAGGTTGATTCCTGACAGCTTAATGGATATCGAACATCGACTAACGGATTTGCACCGTCGAGCCTGAGTTATGTGTGGTACATGTAAAGATTAATCCATGAATACATCACGAGTCCAAATTATATTAACGTTATATTTTGACTGTGCTAAGGTTTAAAACACTTAAAAAGAGATAAATGTACAAACTCTAAAGAAATAAAAAACGATTATGTTATATTTAATTATGAAATACACACCTATCTTTGTCACTCACAGTTTTGGAAAATACAACTCCATACCTTATCTGCATTTCCTATTACGTCTCTAATTTAATAATAAAACTGGGTATAATTTTACTACGAGGACGTATTTTTATGTTATCTACCTAGACATGAAAAGTAGCACATAAGAGAACAAAAAAAACATTTTTCTACATAACTCCCTTCAACACTAATACACTTATGCCATCCTTTTTTCAGTTTCCCCATACCCTCAGAAAAAAATTGCTTCGGTAACCCCCCAAAACATTCTTCAACAGTTTCTTTGAGTTCTTCATCAAAAGCAAAACGCTTTCCACTGAGGGCCTTTCTAAATTTTTGAATAAGAGGAAGTCTGACGGAGCTAGGCTGGGGCTATAAGATGGATGCTTTAACTCTATAAACCCACAGTCATTGATTATCTACTGGACTTTGTTTGCCTTATGAGCCCGACAATTGTCGTGCAGCAACAAATTTTTTTGCGGATAAGAATTCGGACGTTTTTCTTCCAGAGCAGTTTTTAAATTATGGTAGGTTCTCTCGCCATATATTCAATAAGCAAGACTTCTTCAGCATCCAAGAAAACAGTTGCCATCAGATTTTTCCAGAAACTTGTGTCTTGGCCTTTTTTGGTGGTGGAGAGCCCTTATGAACCCAGTATATGGATTCTTGTTTAGTAGGAGGGTGCCAGTAATATACCCAAGTCTCATCCCCAATGATAATTCGAGATAAAAATGTTTTGTCCCTCTCCAACTCGACCAAACTTTCTTGAGAAACTTCTTTCTGTACAGTTTTTGTTCAGGTGTAAGCAATCTGGGTATCCACCGTGCAGACACCTTCTTCATACGTAAATCGTCATGCAAAATTTTGAGGACACTCGTTTCGGATATACAGACTTCATTGGATATTTTTACACGCCGATCTTTCAGTACCAAATTTTCGACTTTTCGCACAATGTCTTCAGTTCGAGCTTCAACCGAACTTTGAGTCATCATTACTCTCGGTCCCATCGAAAGAGTTTGGACCAATATTTTACTTGGAACTAAAATGGTGTATCTTTCTGCCTTTTGTCAGGAAATTTATTACGCTGCGATGTTCAACCTTAGTTTCATTTATAAACTTTCTTTATTATAGTATAGAGGCAATTACTTTAGGATATATCCTGTTTTGGGATCGTTAATAAATACAAAACAAAATAAAAATGTGCATTATGTGTTCACAAGTTTTGAACATAACAATACTGGACACTGTAATTATAACTTCATCGGGAACCAAGAAATGAATAGTAAAGTTAGTACTGATATAACATTGACAATTGCTGATATGTGCTGTATTTTCACGTCAACGTTCGTGGTTTTGCTCAACATCTGTCAGATTTAGAAATACATGGAACGGACGCACGCGCTGACCTAAAACTAACTTCTGCCAACAACAAACAAAATAGGCAACTAAAGATATCGGTAATAACAGTCAAATATCACCAATCTGTTTGGTGAATTATGAAACAATTGCAAATCAACCGGCATATAAACTAAGGTGAAGATGTGAGAAGCTGTTGTTGAATGAATATTCGTACAGACACAGTTGTAAAAGCTACAGTTTAAACTTCTTCTAACACTTTAATGGCCGTTTGCACCGACGAGTTTAAGCGTGGCTTAACGTTAAGTAGAGCTTGAAAGTGGAAATTCATTTGCACCGCGTATTAAGGGTTCCTTAAATATTAAGTTTAATTTAAGCGGTCGATTTTATAGCCTTAACCACGGCTTACTATTAAGAAGGGTTATACGCTTGCGCACGATTAGAATTTTAACTGTGTACATATTCGAATTGTTTCGTTTCCCTTTTTTCTCGTGGTTTCTATTGTACAAATAATAATGAACATAAATGCAATGCATTTTTTTGCGGGAGAGAAGGATGATTTTTTGAGGAAGATTTTGATGTATTAGATATCATTGATTTTGGATTTCTGAGGAGAGTATATTCTCGATCAAATCATTTTGAGGGAATGGATAATTTAACTTTTTTTCAACGTTTAAATTTGAAATTTATTTCGGTATTATCTTTACAAAGTAAATACATACTATATAACAAAAATAAAGCTTTTAAATACAAATAAAACAAATAGTGAACGTAATGGTTTTGACCAATATAAAAATTTGGTTTAAATATAAATTCGCACATTTTCAAGAAAAACTATCAATTTTTTTTTGTATATTATTTCAAGGTTTAACAACTCACACCTAAGTTCGTGTTCTCTTTTTAAGCACTCTGCAAATTCTAACCTCTTTTGCACTAGTTGTTCATACATTTCTCCCAATGCAGAAGATATAAATGTTTTTACAGCAGTTGGTCTTCGATGGATGTATGGCTAGATGTTTGTGGTGGTTCTTGGTCATTCTAGAAAGATTTATTATGTTATTGACTAAACATACAGACTTTGCATTTTAAAGTATAAAGTAAAGTTTTGAAGCTTCTGTATTATGCATTATACAACATAAAACGTGTTGTGATTTTTCCACACAAACAATAAGCTCCACTTTGTGCCGCTATTCTTCAATTTTGCCATAGTAACGCATCTTCCGCATTTATTTTGGTATTACATTTGCCTCCTCCTGTTTGATACGTTTCCCTCATTTCCATACTGACTTCTTCTACCGATCTATTGCAAAAATTTGGAGATCGACTGTTAAATTCTTTGGCAATGTTTGTCCACGCTTTCGCTTTCTCATCAGCTGATGTAGAATCGGTCTTTTTTATTTTCAACAATGTTTTTATATTTATATATAATAGAGAACAGTACCTCCTTTTCTGCTGTTGTATAATTGATAGATCTTGTACGCGCCGCTTTCATAATTACCGAATACTACCGACAGTATATAATACACGTAATTAATGTCAGGTACAAACACAAAACAAATAAATTATTACTTTATGTAATAAACGCAAGTCAATATGCCGATTGTTTATTTATGTACTGAATTGTCATAACAAATGACAGCAAATGGTGGCGCTGCGGTAGAGTTTGAACTAAACGAACTAAATTTTAGTCCAAATGATCATGAAAATACAACGTTGCCTCTTATAACACTCCCTTTACTAAACACCTGCAAAGATTGTACGGTGCAACATATAAAACATTAAGCTCGCCTTATCTTTTTAAGTGCGCTTAGTTAAGTTAGGCTTTATGATGAAACGGTGCAAACGGGCATAAGTAAACTTATAAAACTATCCTAGGTTCAGTATTAAATATTATAATTCGTTATGATTTGATTATAATTTTGGATCTAAATATTTAAACAAGATAATTTAATGGAATTTCAATGTTTGTACAATACAAGTAGTTACATAACTCCAAACACCGCAACTTTTAATTAATTCGGGGCACGTGTTTCTACGACGGGTAGATTGGAACGGGAACCGATTCATTCCTAAGGTGATGCCTTTAGAATATGAGCTGATTCATGTTTTCAGTAATTTACGTCTCCAAATGATACTGCTACTTTCAGTTCGTGTGCATATGATTAAAGTAAATTTTACTCGTTGCTATAATTAGCCCAACATCTGCATGTCGTTTTATCTAACTTCAGTCTCAAGTTAATGCTTTAATATATGTACTATCTCGTAAACTGCACATTCCTGTTCTTTAATTTGTTTAATTATTTATATCGTAAGCAGCATAAATTTACGATAACAACTTTAAAAACCTTTTCAGTGTACTTATATAAATTGTACGCGCTTTTATAGGTACTGTCCAACAACATAGCTAACTCCTTTCCGTTTACCGTGTCCAACCTGTAAAATGATATACAAAAGACTTCAACTTTTAACACTCAGCTTACATGCTACCGCGCATAAATAATTCTTACCAAAAGCCTTCAGAATTGTATTATTTGTTTGAGTAAAGTTTACAAGATGATACAATTCCGGATGCATTTTTATCTCTGGTAATGTGAAAACAGTTTGGTAGCAAAAGCATTAAAAAAGGAAGGGAAGTTCTTAGACTATTAAATTATAATAATGCCGTAGAATTAAAATTAAGAAATAATGCCAATTTATAGAAAACCTAGTAACAACCTTAACTAAAATACTCTATTTTACAGATATTTTTTCTAATTTTACCAAACTTTATTCGATTAAAAATCAATTTATTTTTATGTTTATGTTTTGACAGGAATTAAATGTCAATTTCTTCCATTCACGAAGTTTATAAGGAAAACCTAGTAATTCGTAAATAGGTTCTGGAATAAATTGATTTTTAATCGATAATAAAGTTTGATTTGACTTAAAAGTGGAAAAAAATATCTCGAAAATAGATAGAGTATATGTATACTTAAAGGTAAAAAAAAATACATACACCTACTAAATAAAAAAATAAAACACTAGCAAAAAAGAGAGTTTTCAACAACTAACAATAAGCAAAAAACTTTCAGAACTATTTTGCAGATTGTGATGTAGAGGACAATAAGATTACATTTGCTGCAAATTCAGAGTAATTTGAGCCATTTACGCGATTTTAGTTAGCCTCTTTTAAACTACTTAATATCAAATCAACAACAGAAGTATTCCTTCGTGTTATGTACAGTGCCCGTCAGCCAAAATGTCATGTCCCTCGCCGTACGCTGTACAGTCTATGTCAGTGAGAACTTCGGCAGCGGTCGGTATATACAAGGTCATTGCATGTCTTAAACACAGCTTTGATGTTTAAATAACTCTTGTGAAATATATTTAGGGTAATAAGTAATAATACTACGTGAGAATAAATACATCTCTTCGTATCCAAGCACTGCACTCACGTTAAGCAGACTAGCATATATTTGTTTTTATAAATGCAAGGAATACAATGTATTAGAAAATACTATAAAGAAAATGTTTGCTGTAATTAAAACGTTTGCTAATTATTGGGTAAATAAGAAATTTTAAGTTCTAAATAATGCGTTATTCAAAATTTGACATTGACAAATCACTTATTCATAGGTATTATGAAAACATAATATATACTATTTCGATTATCATGTTTCAACAGCTTCTTAATTTCGTCTAATTGTTCTATTCGTAGTGAGAATGATTGCACACTACAATTTCTGTTATACATTACTTACATATATCTTTTAAACAGTGTTTGGCATTACTCAGAAAGAAAGGAAATAAAAATACACAGAAAGAATCAAACTAAAAAATTATAAATATGTAAAATAAATATTTAATATATCTTAGACATTTGGTATAATTAATAATCTGTTACGGTTATTTATTATTACTGAAAGATTGATACAGAATATATTTGAAAATTTCTATTTAAAATTATGTACATATATTATATATTAAAACTATATTTACAAGCTAATGCAATATATCATAATCCTTGTCAAATAATACTAAATTATTCATATGCGTATTAAAAAAATATAGTTTTCGTACAATAAAACATCATAAAAAAATATAATAATATTAATAAACAAATGTAGAAATTTCTACACAATACATAAAAACATAAAACGTGAAAAGAATTCTAATTACACCCCGCACTTTAACTAATTTTTCAGAAAACTCTTGTCCCCTAAAATTTTCCCACACGGTATTTGCATGTCTGGAATGCTGTCTAAATTTCTCAGTCGAGTTTCTTCTACACTCATTGTCCACATCCTACCCATTGCCGTCCACATGTTCTCAATTGGATTTAGATACTGTGATCTAGCCGGCCAATCCTATGCAACTATATCATTTCTGTCTCTATACCATTCATAAACTACTCTAACTGGATTGGTGACTTATCTTGGATGATTGTTATTTGTTCCATTTCGTCCTCCGGGTAAATATTGCGTACTGTTGGTAAAACTACCTCTTCTAATACGCGGATATAGATATTGGAAGTAAACCAAGGCTTCGGCATACCTTTCCGTCAACTATGGCTTAGGAACGGACTTACAGGCAAGCAAACCATTGTGGTTTAATCCGCGGCCAAATTGTACTGACACTACAATATATTCCTGTTTGCTCCAGTATACGTGTTGCAGTTGTAAAAGGTCTTTCTCGAACAAGGAGAACAATGTTTTTCTCTTTCTCCAATAAAATCTGCATACATACGCTACCAACAAGTAATGCAATCACACTGCTAGAGAATTATTAGGAAGCTTTACCTTACGCACTCTATATCACAGGTCTATGCAAAATGCAAAGATTACATAGCAGATCCCTTATTTTATAGGATATGTTTGGAAGATTCCATAGAAAATGTGCCAATATGAAATATATTTAACTTATCCCCTAATTGATCTGCCTTAGCCTTTAACTACACTTTAAGACATGTAGGTATAAACATAAGACATATATTTAAGTGTGTATTAATTCCCACTGCGAATTAAACAATCAGACATAATGAAGAACTTTGAAATATAATAACCGAAATAGTACCTATATATTATGTTTTCATACAATTTAATAAGCCATTTGTCCATGTTAAATTATAAATGAACACTTACTTAGCAATTAAAGTTTCTTACTTACCCAATAATTTAGAAATATGTGATCTTTGAAGATTACTAGATAGGTATCTACGAATTTCTACACGGCAAGTTTTTGTCAATTGTTCAAATGAGCGTTAATAGTAATATTTTGAAAATGACATAAATATTTATTGTGTAGAAAACTCATATTGGGACTTATGAAATTTCTATATTTATATATTATTATTATATTTTGTATACGAAGACTGTATTCCTTTGAATATGTATATATGTATATGTATTATATAGTCACGTTAACTAGTATTACTTGACAAGCAATATGATACATATATTGCATTAGCTTATGAATAAAATGTTTCAAATACATTCTGTACCAATCTTCCAGTAACAATAAATTAGGTACCGTGGCAGATATACTATTATCAATTATATCACAACATGTCTAAGATATATTAAATATTTATTTTATTTATAATGTTATTTAAAAATTACAATGTCTTAATTACTCAAGAATTTCGAAATATTTGCTCCTTAATGAATATTAATATATAATTATCTCCGAATATTTAAATGGTAAGTTCTTGTAAATAGTTGAAAAGAGTAATATTAATATTATTATTATTATTATAGTTGTAATATTTAACTTGGGAATGCTTTTTTGTCGGATAAATATTTCAATTAATAAAAAAGTCGCTACAAACATGCGTCAGAAGGAGAATATCCAGAGCAAATAACTCAAGTGTGCAATTATTTCTAACTCTACTTGAATAATGAACAACAAGCAAACATTTTCTTTATAGTACTTTGTAATACATTGCATTCCTTACATTTACAAAATCATAGAAATATACGCTAGCCTGCTTAACGTGAGCGTACGGTTTTGATACCAAGCGGCGAATTTATTCTCACATAATAATATCACCCTAAATATATTTCATAAGTTTTATTTAAACACAAAAGCTACGTTTGAGGCATTCGATGACCTTGTATTTACCGACTGCACCCGATGTTCTAACGGACATAGACTGTGCAACGTACTGCGAGGGACATGACATTTTGGCTGACGGCCACTGTACATAATTAAAATCAGTGGTATTACGCTCGTACCGAAAAAGTGTATTAGTTATTTTAGAGAAAAAATAATACTCCTTAATGAAAGACAGATCATGGAATTAAATGATATTTAATTTGAAGAATATTAAAGCTGTATTCCAAACAAAGGCGTTTCATATTATTTACAATGTTACATGAAAAATGAAGTGATATGTATATAAATTTATCAATTTGCTATGCTATATATTACTGTTTACTGCTATTTTACTACTTGTTTCGGAATTATTTGCCACAGTAAAGTAGAATACGATTGTTTTTAAGTTTAACATTCCTTTGAATAAATCCTATCTAAATAATATGGTATATTATAAATTAGTAAGTATTGTACAGTTATAAATATCTTTTGTCAAACAAATTAGTATCTTCCAGATTCGAAAGAACTATTTAATATTGTTACGAACAGCGCCATCTCTTATGTTCTCCGCTATTCTAGACATATTCTAGAGAAGGCGTTGTGGAAAAATTTCACCCATTCTAGAAATCGGTTAGTAAAAATAAATAGACGTGTAAATAAATATGTATGTGTAAATAGTTATTCGTTACATAGTAATTTGTTAAATTTTAATTTTGTCATAAATAAATAGTATTGTTAAATATTGTCGTCTGGACATTATTTCAAACTCCGAAAGCGTAACAATTGCTGTCAGGTGTGAGGTTTGGCTATAATTTTGCTGGAAATCAAAATATTAAAATTGTCAATGAAACCTATGAGATTAAAGTACCTAACAGTGGTAGATCTCAAGCGAGGTTGGAAGAAAATCCTAGAACCATGGAGGAAAAGCCGTCAGAAAACTCAAAAACAATGTCTAGAAGCCTAGTAAAGAGGCTAGAAGAAAATTCTGGAAAAGCAGAAGAACGATAGAAAGAGCTGGAAGAATAATATAGAAACTAAATTGAAGCAAGCGAATTGGGCGGACATTGTCGGCTTGTCCCAACCGCAAGCTCAAGAAATGACAAAATGAGAAACAATGCAGGCGGCTCCAATGCTTCATGGAGAAAGTGAATTACCAACACTTGACGTCAAAACACCACAAGCAGAACATATGACGCTTTTTAACACAGTTGTCATCGTAAATGACTGGAATTAAGTGACCAGGGCAGTCATCTTATCACTGTCGTGGTGATGTTTTGGGAGTACTTCAAGCCATACCTGTAGTGGAACGACAGAACTACAGAGAAATTGAGGAACAGTTAGAAATACGTTTCGGCCGCAATCACATGGAACAAGTGTACCGGTCACAGTTAAAAAATCGCTCACAAAAGTGAACCGAAAGTTTACAAAAATACCAAGCAGATGTATTCCGCGTAATCAGATGTGCTTATCCCACAGCTCATGACGACGTCAGTGAAAATTTGGCTATCGATAAATTCCTCGATGGTCTTTGAAATACCGAAACACAGCAAGCAATAAACTCGCCACGCCCCAAGCTTTGTCGCAAACCCTTGAATTCGAAGCAGTCAAATAATCCATTCGATGCCAGAGACGAGTACGAACAACACAGAACTGGGCGGTGGAGAAACACACATATCCCAGAAATTGTTGGAAAAGTGCTTGAAGCGATGAATTCGAGAATGGTTAGTTAGGAATTACGGTAAATTGGACATTTGAGGAACAATTGTCCTTAGCTAGGAAAGACAGGCGGAAAACTAAAAAAGTTTGACGTAAAAGATCAATCGTTGAGCCGTATTGCTGGCGTCCCCTACTGAAGAATCAGTCAATGCACTCCGGGAAATTCAGGTATCGCGTACCGGTAGCGAACATAGAGCAGGACGTAATCTTTGGAATGGACATAATGGCTGAAGTTGGTTTCAAATTGGACTATCACGGAGGAATACTTAGAGCGAATGGTGAGAACATTGTTCTCAATCGTTCCAGAGATATTGCCACTCGTATGATTTTGGCCAGTGACATAATGATCGGTGGACGTAGCCAAGTGATAGGTTCAGCGACTCTAAAGGAGAAGGTACCAGAAGACCAACTTGTGATTTTAGATCCAGACCCGAACAATAGTTTACCTCAAGCGATTCTGTCTGCCAAAACGATAATTCAGACTAGAGAAGAGTTCCCTGTGCGATTGATGAATCTTAACGACTGTCCAGAGAAGATTAAGAAAGGAGTCACTTTGGGAAGTTATTCTGGTAAACGTCACACAGTGAAAACTTTCATTGGTCGCTATCAAGATGTTTTTGAAACTGAAGACGGCGCCCGGAGATACGAGGCCGATTGGTCAATGAGTCAGAAGGTTACCACTAGCTAAATGAGACGGTTCTACGATACTTTGGATACTCTGATTGGGTGTAAAATGTTTTCAACACAGGATCTTAAGGGCGACTACTGGCAAGTGAACTTAGATACCAAAGATAAAGAGAAAACTGCCTTCACAATTGGACGTGGGCTTTGACAGTTCAACGTTATACCGTGTGGACTATGTAATACCCCTGTAACATTGAGAACGTTATGGAGAATGCATTGAGGAGACTATGATGGGGAACTTTCCTGGTCTATCTTGATGACATAATTGTTCCTGGGAAGTCATTTGATGACCATCTAAGAAATTCAGAAGAAGTGTTCTGACGTCTACGTGAAGCCAAATTTAAATTAAATCCAAAGAAATGTAATCTATTCCGGAGACTAGTAAATTAAATCAGCCATGTTATCCCGGAAGAAGGAGCAGCAGGTGTAGAAGGAAAGATAAAAGCAAATAAGGACTGACCAACACCTAAAGATAAATATGACGTTAGAAGTTTCGTGGCCTTGACACATGTTATCGTCGGGTTGTCCCGGGATTTGCTAAAATCGCAAAGCCATAACAAAACTGACGGCAGATGGCAGAACTTTTGTGTGCAGCACGGACTGTGAGGAGGCCTTTGAGTAACTGAAAATAAATATTGCACTCCGATTTTGAACTATCCGCACCTTGATGGGAAATTTAACTTAAGACACAGATGCTAGTAACGTAGGCATCAAAAGAGTCTTTTCCCAAATACATGACGGAGAAGAGAAAGTGATAGCCTACTTCAGCAAGGTGCTATCAAAGTCATAAAGTAACTACTGCGAAACAAGTAAAGAACAATTGGCAGTAGTAAAATCAATCGAGCGTTTTCACAAGTACGTGTACGGAAGGAAGGGTTTGAACCGATCGCGCAGCTTTAACTTGGCAACTGAGCTTTAAAAACCTAGAAAGACAAGTAGGGAGATGGATCGAACGATGGCAGGAGTATAATGTTGATTCAGAATTGTCAACATATTTCGGAAAATGTTTGGAGCGACCGAAAGACTTCAGAAACAGCAGCCACAGATTGGTCCTATTCCAAACTGTTCAAACCCGTCTCTTGTTTTATTTGGTGACCAAAGAATCAAATTATGGAAAGCCATCCTACGGCACGATGTGGGAAGCCCTGGGGAGTCTTAGGGAATGCCTCCGCAGACTAAGCATACCAAAGCTAGGATCCGGATTGGATGGATTGAATTGGAGAATCGTGTGCACTATGATCGAATAATAGTTTCGGGAAAGAAAAGTAAGTTGTTGGACCAATAATAAATATTATTGAATTCATTCAAATCAATTTAGAGCTTTCAAAAACTACATTTTCCAGTTTATTATTTGCACGCCTTTAGGTTTTTTAATTCTCATTGAGATGCAGTATGTACAATATAGATTAAGTACAGAATTTGAGCTGTAAAATGTGTTTGACTACTTATACTCCTACTGTTAGTCCTAAGATATTGGCAACTGAAGTGTATGTACACATATGTATGTACATACATACATGCATACATACATTTCAAAATATTTTAAAGAAATAGATTATACAGTGACAATATGGCGTAAAGGAAACATTGTGTGTATTCTCCAACATGAGAAATCTATCGATTTTCAACAGAATCACGCCCTGTTATTGACAAACTCAGTTCGAAGTTTGCGATAATTAATAGTTGACAAAACATTCAGGTAGCTAGCTATTCGAACAAGTTTTAATGGTTACAGTACTTGGAAATGTCGATTTATACAAGCGCAAGTAATTGCCGTAGAACGACGGGACAATAATGAAAGCTTGACATTTTTGTCTCATTCTATATAACAATACTACTATTTAAATAGAATGCATTGCGATACAGTAACAACAAAAGAAGAACAACAAAACATTCATTCATAGGCACCTATATTTTGCGACTAATTATAATTCTTCTACTTCGAAGCAGGGGTAGAAAATATTAAAATTACTTATTTGGCGTTCCATGGTTATCTCCTCAAATTACTATAATAAAAATTAAGACACATTTAGCTTAACATACATACATAGGAATCCTAAAATATATATGTATGTATGTATGATTTGCTTATAATTTGGTGTGATGCAAGTAACATTTGCAAGTGGGATCTAGATCGCAAATAGTTAATTATAAATTATATATACATAATTATTAATTATATTATACATAATATATAATTGGTAACTACGTTACCGAGTTAAACATTTTGACTTTTCTATTGTATTCAAACAGTAAACAACAAGAAGAAAGCCTAGACTAATTTCGTAGGATTTACTTTTTGGTGCACGGATATTAGAGACATCCCCATCAGCTACATACATATCTGAGTGTTGTATGGATGCTCGAATACAAACGTTTGAGAACTGAAAGTGACCAGTAGAACCAGTAGCTGTTGAGAAATGGTACATATGAAAACGTCTCAGTTCTACAACAGAGACCGTGTACAACTGGGAAAGACTTAATTGTAATATTTTGTACATTCCCAGAAACCATTACATTCAAATTTTGCCATACCTGAAGAGAAGAACATGTTCCCGCAAAAAATACCAAGATACAAGATTTTTGGTGTTACAAATTTCTTAGGAATACTTAATTCTGTTACAATCCAACTGCACGCATTAAATCCGTTTTTTT
>ML218660.1:0-13141 GCA_004785975.1 Popillia japonica
TCCCGAATTTCCACCCCAAGGAAGAAGAGGAATATTGTGTTCTCGGAGGAAGTTACTCAGTGATTTTGCTTTGTGGCAACGCGCACCATCCTGCATATAGGTACACATATATATACATACATATATACAGTCTGGGGTACTGATATCTTCAATATGGGGACGTAAGATACCATCTAGTACACTTAAATACTCATCAAAGTTACGTCAAGTACTGACGAAAGTTCTAATTCATTGGTCACCTACTGTAGATCGTAACAATAAATAAACACTATACACTCACTAATAATCATAACAAAACGCATTTATGCGAGCAATAATAATAGTATATATTAGTAATAATGCTTCATAAGATGGTTTGAACAATGACTGCGTTTATGGACTAGAATGAATTAAATTCCATTTTACGGCAGATTTTTTCAAAGATATTTGTAATTTTTCGATTTGTATTTTCTTGTCACTTCCATTGGCACCAATATCGTATTAATTCATTTTAGGTTAGTTATAACAAAAGTTACGAGTCACAAGTTGAAGAAAGTTTTCGAATGCGAATCTATATGGAAAATAGTCGCATAATTGCAAAACATAATAGACTTTATCAGAATGGGATGGTATCATTCAGTATGAAAGAAAATAAATTTGCCGATTTATTGCATTATGAATTTGTGCAAATGATGAATGGTCTTCGGCACTTGTCAAATGACGACCTGCAAGACGAAGAGGCTTCGACGTTTATAACACCCGCCAATGTAGATTTACCATCTCGAGTTGATTGGAGAAAAAATGGAGCTGTTACAGAGGTTAAGGATCAAGGTCAATGTGGATCTTGTTGGGCTTTTAGTGCTGTAAGTACTTATAATACCTATTTTATGCCTTATGTACCTCTATCATTCGTGTCATATTATAGAATGTGTACGTTAGAATAAATATGTTTTATTTTTATAGACTGGCTCCTTAGAAGGTCAACACTTCCGTAAAACTAAGAAATTAGTATCTCTGAGTGAACAAAATCTAGTTGATTGTTCTGAGAGATTTGGTAACCAAGGTTGCGAAGGTGGTTTAATGACTAACGCTTTCAAATACGTAAAAGCGAACCACGGCATTGATACAGAAAAATCTTATCCATACGAAGCTGAAGACGACAGGTGCAGATACAATCCAAAGAATTCTGGAGCTACAGATACTGGTTATAAAAGTATTTCCAGCGGCAACGAAAAAGCTTTGCAATCTGCTGTAGCTACAGTAGGACCAATTTCAGTTGGTATAGATGCAAGCCAGCCGTCTTTCCAGTTTTACAGCAGCGGTGTCTACTACGAACCGGAATGCAGCACTGAAGAATTAGATCATGGGGTGTTAGCTGTTGGATACGATTCCCAAGGTGAACATGACTATTGGATTGTAAAAAATTCATGGGGTGAAGACTGGGGTATGCAAGGCTACATAAATATGGCTAGAAATAAAGATAATAATTGTGGTATAGCAACGATGGCCAGTTATCCTCTTGTTTAAATAAAATTCCAATTTTTTGTTCAATTTTTGTTCTTTTGTAATTGGTTGAATTGTTTATATTATATACATATGTATTATGTTTTTATACTTTTTTGATAAATATTGACAATTTAATGTTGGTTTTATTGAAAGATTGAAACGTTTACTAAAGGCCAAATAGACTCTTAATAACAGTATTTAATTTTTTTGTTGAACATCTTTAAAGCAATTTCAATAAAATTTTAGTAGATTGCGAGTAACCGTAAAAAGAATTATAACAATACAACAAAACATATACTACGTGATAATTTTTTGCAATTCTATAATCTAAATATTCTAGTCGGTTTTACTATGTTTTTTGTTGTTCTTCGAGATAAAGGTGAATACCCATAACGGTGGAAAATTTTGGTGCGAATTCGTTGACTGTCTGATCCAATTCATTGCTTATATAGAGGTAGAGGTCATTTGGATTGAAATCCGAAGTTCATTGCGTCTTTCCCCGAAATTAGCACGGTACCTAATCGCCTATATCGTGCAGTCTTGCTATTACACTAGATTAATAATAAAAAAATACATACACGTCGAAATAATACGAATACCTATGGCTGAACTTGGATATAATTTGTGTACTACTGAAACGTATTACATGAATTAATGGAAAGTAACTGAGTTATGGTTTTATTGAATACAATAGACTATACAACATTTATGATATATTTAACTGACGGGGAGGGAGTAATTATATTGATAAACCGCCAGTGAGACGACTTATACCAGTTCTATATAGAGCAATTTCTTCGCTACAAGATTGTATCAAAGTTGCGCGACTGGTTTCTGCTGTGCGAAAGCATCCTCTTGTATTCGAGTGTTTCAAATTTATTTATTATCCATCCAAATGGATATTAAGAAGGTTTTAGTAGCGGATGCTGTAGATAAAGCATGCGTAGATTTATTAAAAGAAAATAATATCGAAGTAGATTGTAAATATAAATTACCAAAACAACAACTTATTGAAGAAATACAGGTAAGTAAATAAACATTACCTTGTTAATGAAAAATATTTTGTTTATATGCAGAAATGATTAATAATTAAATTATAACGTTAGTTTGACAACAATTTTAAAGAAATACAAGAGAAAAACAAAGTGAAATACTGCTGCAACTAATAGACTTGTGCAAGTCACTCAATAATGAAAAACATCTAACGAAACACTTATTTGTGCTTGCATGTATACATATGTATGTATGTATATGTGTACACAATGGAACAGAGACGACAAACAGGGTGATAATAAAGCATTTTTTCTTCACAAAGCGAGTTACATATAATCTGATTCATATCTTTTTACAGAGTAGTTATAAATAATTTGATAATGTTAACAATATTTTTCACACAGATCAAAAGGTCATACACTCTTTTGGTAAACAAACCATCACGAAACGAACTATTTATCATAAAATAAGATTGATTCTTTAAATATTTCATTATAATTTGGAAATACGGTGAATATTTTGTAAGAATTATGTACATACATATTTATCTATATCACAAGTATATAGTCAATGTTCATCGTAAACTCTCATGGATACAGTGCCTGACAATTTAAATGGACCAGTCTCGTGAAATGTCAAGAGAAAGTCAAACTTACAACGGATTAAGTATGAATTTTGTTGTCACATTAGAATTAAAAGCCATTTTTTGTTGGAAACGAAGCTGATTGATATGGTTCTCTCATAGCTTTGGCAGTACTTAAACTATGCAAACTTTGTATTCTGCTTTAGTGCAAAGCAAATTAGAATACGCCAATTTGATTTGGTATCTATACTGTACCTACCAAAAATTATCCATTGAATGCGTGCGAAAGCAGTTCCTAAAATATCTCATCTATACGATATCTGATCGCTACCTTCAACGATTTTCCAATTATATATCGTTAATGGAACAACATAGCTTGTTATTATTAGATAATCGTCGCAATAAATACAAAAATTATACAGTGCCAAATTTTTTGCCAATTTATTACTAAAGAGGATTCATTATCTCCGCTTGCTTATGTAAATTTCAATGTGCCATCAAGAAATACTAGGATGTCGACCAAAACTAATATCTTGGTAAAAGCACCGGTTTTTCACATGACTATTAATTATAATGAGTCGTATTCTTAACTTTTTATTGTGATGTTTTTGTTATGCTTTATTTGTACATTTATGTAAGTTTTTTGACTTGAATTATAAAATTATGTCCTGTAAGTAGCCGTAGCAGTTGGTCGAATATAGAAGATTATTATTATTATCTCATTCTGCGCCAAACATCATTCGTGCTGCGAACAAGTTGATGAAGAGGTAATTTGGTTTAATCTATTTTACTTCCTATTGTTTGCTGTTTTTTGTTGCTACCGGATAGGTCATGAGTACCTATGAAAATTTATTGTGAAAACAAAATCTAACTTTGTTTTAGTTGCTTTTGTTGTTTTTTTTACATCGTAATCTTCCTCTTTCATCTTGGTTGGTTGGAAGAGCAGCCACGAAGTGGGTATACACCACACGTCGTGTCTGAAACCCGCCCTTTTGCCGTATGTTGTTTTAGTTTGTAGTAGGTATTATAATTTTCTTTTTTTTGTTGGTGAGGATTAATAATAATTGATGTCTATACAAAAAGAAAATAATATATTTACCAATGATATTACATACCGAGGCGGAAAGTGATTCATTGCCGTCGAGAGATTAGATAGTTCACCGAGACGCGAAGCGAAGTAATATTTTTGACAGATAATAGTTTGCTTTATGTACTTTATTTATTTAAGTGACACTGACGTTTCATAAACTCTGAAATGACATTAGCTAGCCAGGGAAGTGACATAAGGTAGCCGGTAAAATGACATAAGCACGACATAAGCTACCCCAAGCTACCCGGTAATATTATATGTATTAATGGTATATTACATAAGGAGAGTTGTAAGTAGCTTATTACATGCGATTAGAAAAATTGTAATTCAAACAGTAATTCTACGAGCATGTAATAAGCTTACAAGTTACAACTCTAGCTGTGTACTATACTTTATCTACGAACGAATTTACATTGTTTGTTGTACGCCAGTCCATAAATTGCAGGAATTATAGTCATTACGTGTCAGTAGCTGTACCTAATGATCTATTATTTACTTAGCAACGAGATAGTAGGTAATGGGTAACCTACTAAGATGCTACTAAGGGAGTAGAAAAAGTGCTATTACCTATCTTGGTATGTAATAACGCGTTTTCTAACCCATTTGACTGCATTTGACGGTTGTAAATGTTCACTACTAACCTATCATGAGTAAACATACATTGTCCTTAAACCCACTTAAACCTTTTATAAGTACCATGTAATGTAGTGTGTCCGTCAAACAATGTGGCATTTGAATGGTTGTGTCCAGACTCCCTTTAAAGTCTATATGTTACCTCAATTTTCTATTATTATTGAAACTAATTTTCACATAGATTCAAAGTCCAAACGAGAGAAGCTAAAGTTATTAGAAAGCCCCTAATTTTATTAAGCTTAGTTAGCAGACGTAATTTCTGTCATTTTTTGGTAATTTCTCACGCGGTAATTTCAACGCGTCGACAAATAGATTTTAAAACAACGAGATTTAAAAACAACATTTATCTACTTGACCTAGCAGTTTCGTTCTTTGATCTGTTTGAGAAAAACATGAATAACAAAATATTTACGGTCGTACACATGTATCTATGTACGTATGTGAAAAATTTCAATACCTAAGTGTGTAACCACTGCGTACATAGTATGTATATACATAACTGCAAAGTTCCGAAAGTTAATATGACTGCAATGATCGTGTATACTACGGGTAATTCCGATAACTGCAAACACCACAACTTTTAATTAATTCGGGACAGGTGCTTCAATGACGCATATGGATCATGATTCTCAACTGAATACCGAATAAGTAAACTTTACAAAACGAACATTTAAATCATCTCTTTCTTCTAAAGAGTATTTACAACTTCCATAAATACCTTTACGCCTAAAAATGAGTAGGTATAACCGCAAACCACCGCAAACCTATGTTGACAATGAACGACTTTTTCGGAAAGTTTTGACCAGTGCCGAACTTTCTACAATTGCTTCTCCTCGATTCATTACATTCTCATATTAACTAATAATAAACAGGCTACATATGCATCGAGTTCTCGCGGTGAATTAATAGCTTGATAGCTTTTACTAATTTGAGGCTATCTTTATTGATATTTTGTGTTCGTTCTCAGTAAGATATGTTATGCCACTGCGGAAGATTCAGCGGTTCCAAACTGAGAATGGACTACATACTTACTCGTTATATCTGGTTTCAATACATCTTTTAGTAAAAGAATAACCCGTATTCCGTAAGTTATTCCGGGATGCCCATCAAACCATCTGACACCAATTTTAGGTGATTTTTAGTTGGTTAGTCATCATCGACATTATAATAATTATAATGTCGATCCATTGTGCACTAATAGTTGCACTAATAGTGTCACTATAGTGTCACTATTATGGCATTCTTTATAGATACCTAATTATTAGGTATCTATAAAGAATGCCATAATAGTGACACTATTAGTGCACAATCGAGCTTTTAAAGCACGAGTAACGAGTTTAAACCCACGACGCGAAGCGGAGTGGCTTTAACGTTACGAGTGCTTTAAAAGCTAATTATGCACTGTGTCATACGATATTTTTTAGTATAAATGCAACAATAATTTTAACTAGAAGAAATCAAATCAATAATTTCAATACTTTTTATCGAGTGAGATGGGTCTCTATATTATGTCATTTGACATTTCACTTAATTATTAAACATCATTGTTGTATTAATAATGTCGACAAAAATTCAAAAACTAGCTGCTGAAGCTGAATTAAGTTTAATACCTGCAAAGTCCAAATAATAATTCAAATCAATAATCAATAATTCCAATACATATTATCGAGTGACATGTACCTACATATATGTCATTTGACATTTCCTGACATTTCACTGGACTATTAAACGCCTGGGACTGGCTGTTACCAAGCAACCTTTATAGCACGCCATGCGATAAAGACCCGATTATGCACGCTTATGGGTGTGTTTTGATTGGTTTATGATGCATGCATACTAAAAAACATTTATATTGACGTTGTTATAAGCAGAAAATGGAGCCGCTTATGGAAATACTGCTAACGTACATGGATAAACATATTAATAAACGTTTATACATACCTAGTCATAGGATTCTAAGTAGGACATTCTTATTAGAGCATCATTGAGAAAATCCGAATTTCAATTCTATTTGAATCGAATGTTATCCAGATAATTGACAATCTGGACAGGTGGAGTTTGGATTATAGGTGCTCTATACTGTATATGATGTAAAGAGTATCCTACTTAACTTTGCATTAAATTTACAAAATTATCAGTTTGATTTTTTTTTTCGCTTACAGAACTATGATGGCATAATTGTGAGATCCGATACAAAAGTAACAGCAGATGTAATAGAAGCAGGATCAAGATTAAAAGTGATTGGTAGAGCAGGAGCTGGAGTCGACAATATTGACATTAATGCAGCAAGTTCAAAAAATGTACTGGTACTCAAGTAAGGCACTCATGATTTTGAATGGCATGACTATACTACTGCTCTGTTTTTCATCGTTTATTTTCCTAAAACTTGTTTTAATCTTCATTCTGTAGTACACCAGGAGGCAATGCTATTAGTGCATGCGAATTAACATGCGCTCTCATCACAAATTTGGCACGAAACGTGTATCCCGGCGCAGAGAGTTTGAAACAAGGAAAATGGGATCGTAAATTATATACGGGACATGAACTGTACGGAAAAACATTAGCGATAATTGGATTAGGACGTATCGGGAAGGAAGTAGCTATTCGTATGCAGTCATGGGGGATGAAGGTAAACGTGTAAAATCGGTTTATTTGCTATGTTAATACAGCAACAAAGTTGTATTTCTCTAACTCAATTTCAATTATGCTGAAACTTCTTGCAGACTATAGGCTTTGATCCAATCATATCTGCCGAAGAAGCAGCGACCTTTAACGTCAACCATATGAGTCTGGAAGAAATTTGGCCGCTCGCTGATTATATTACTGTTCATACACCTCTAATTCCACAAACCAGAAGTAAGTGATTTTCTACAAAATCTTCTCCCAACATTGACTTTGCATTTTATTTGACACATGTGAGCTAGGTAACTTTAGAGCTGTTGAATGGTTGAACACTTGGAAGGTATAATAAAAGCCTCATAGCGTTTTCCACTTGGCAATGTAGTGCGCACTAAAAGTACACTATAAAGTCGGTGCTTTCGATCGAGCATTGGCACCGAACAAGAATTGTATGTGCTCCGCTGGGAAAATTGGTGCAGTTTTAAGTAGGAGTGACGATATGTATATTCACTATATTTGACCTCGAGTGCTAAAAGCTGGACCTGCCGAAACGTACGGTTCCAGTTCTAGTTATTCATATATATCTGTATGTGCTGAACGAATGCAGACTTCGTGACTACGTCAACTAACGCTGCACTAGGGCAGTGCAGCACCAGTTCTCCCAGTGGAAAACGCTATCAGTTTAGATGTACAAGTGAATACATCTGTTGCTTAAATACAAATATTAAATAACACACTTGAAAAAGTGCAACGCGTTAAATATGAAAACCTCATGAAACAAATTACTTATTTTGTTTTCCAAAAAGATAGTGGTACAAAAAAATTATCCATTATGTTTCAGATCTGATTAACAAGAAAGTATTTGATACCTGCAAGAAAGGTGTACGCGTTGTAAACGTTGCTAGAGGTGGTATTATAAGTGAAGAAGATTTATTGGCCGCTTTAAAAGATGGTAGATGTGGCGGAGCTGGTCTTGACGTATATGAACAAGAGCCGCCGACGAATCCCATTACTTTAGAAATAATAAAACATCCTAAGGTTGTTGCCACACCACATTTAGGGGCAAGTACTGGAGAAGCACAAATCCGAGTAGCAGTAGAAGTTGCAGAACAGTTTGTTGCTTTGACAGAAAAAAGTAAAGTTTATACAAGCGTTACTGGCGTTGTAAATCAAGCGGTTTACAAGAATCTAAAATTAAAATAAAATTGCTAAAGTAGGAAAATTAATTTTCTCTTGTTAGCATATACTGATGTATCTATTGCTTTATTGAAAGTTTAATAAATAAATTAAAGATCAATGATAAGTATTTTTTTATTCGAAACAAACTACAGGTTGACAAAAGCCTCGTGATAGTAGCCATTCTGCGCATATTGTATTGGAGTGGGTGGAGCCTATATCATGACTGGTTTACAGTATAATAAGCATGTAAGTAAATAACAGTTTTTTTATTTCTCTGTTTTACTATTATTATCAACTTTTCTTCACACTTTATTCGGGTAATATTTAAAAATACTGTAATAATCTGTATTTTCATGTTGCACTATTATTATCAGTGAGTAACTAATGGCACTACTGCAACTGGCTTTCTGCCCGCCGCCCTCAACAGCGAGCCAATGACATGTGAGTGTAATTGCTCTAGCTCAGCAATACTTGCTAATGCGCAACTTTCACTCGCGATTTGTCGACCTGTACCTTTTATACCAATGGAAATGGAATGAAATGACTGTAAAGTGCTTTATACAACTTTACACTATCTATTAACTAACTTAAAACGGCAAGTAAATATCATAAAAAGATCTATAACTTGTACAATGTTTTATGAACGACACTATGATTACTAGATTAAACTTAAACTTCATTAATATATTGGTAAATCAATACTACTGCATTGGAATAAGAAAAGAATCACGTGTCTATAAAACTTTATTATTAAGCTACACCATGTACATGTTTTAAATCACGTTCCATTTGTTTTTTCTCTTCTTCCAACTCTTTATATGCTTGAACTGCTAATTCCAACGAACCACGTTTGTTTGAGAACTCTTTAATATATTTTTCTAAAGCCTCAGTGTTCTGCAATCCTGTCACATTTAATTCTACTTTGTGAAATTTTTCATACAACTGCAGTAGAACATTCGCTTCTTGTATTTGAGATGACTGTATTAAATCTAATAATAAATTATCAATTTCTTTATGCCAAAGCAGAAAGAAGGCAAGGGGCCCAAAATGCCTTGTCGAACGCAATATCTCAAAGTCGTTATTATCATTAACATGTTGATAAGTGATAGTTGTAACTCTTTGATAGTCTAAGTCATCAGGTTCAAATTGAATACAGGACCTATCTAAAATAAATTCATACTCCTTTCTAGTCAGCAATTTCTCAAGATAATTATCTTGAAACATCAGTGGTGGCTTCAACTCCCTACCAGGAAGTGGAAAGTATACTTGGTTCATACGATCACGTAATGGCCAATCAGCCTCCCTTAAAGTTCCATCCGGTTCCCGAGCAATTATAATTCTATCTATATTTTTAATTCCAAAGGTAATATCTGTAAATATGTATGTTGCAGCATCGTATCCCTGTAATGCTGGATCTCTACTGAGAACTCGGTCTCGTACTCCTCTTATTTTAAGAACAGGTGGCATCTGTAAAAGTTCATCTGCCTTTACTTCAGCATCCTTCATCATTTCTTGTAACTGTTCGTCTGTTACAAATTTATATGTTGGAAGATCTAATTTCTTTTGCCCCAATTTTCTCCTTCTATATACCTTATTTAGATTTACTCTTGTGAGAGTTTTAAGTAGTGATTGAATTTCGCCGTTGAAGAATAAGGGTGCAGGATCAGTTTCATCTAAAAATCATCATAACCTCTAAAACATGATTTTTTGGGAATTTTAATAAATTACGTACTGTATTCTTTTGGTAGGTATTTTAACGTTCTGTTAAATATAATGGATACTGGTGCTATGTTTGGTAAAGAATCATACTTTTTAAGAGCCAAACAACGTGAAAATAACCTTAAAGCGGCCATCTCGAATTATAAGCACACATCAACTCGTTCATAAGTCGCTGGGACGGCTGGAACTTACCAACCACACACCCAGAAGATTATAGTTAAATTAATTAAAATGTATCATAGCTAACATTCATGACTTCATTAAACAATTCTAACTACAATTAAAGCAGTGGTTCGATGAAATAATCACCAGGTAGTGTTCCTTATTAATTTATTACTATTACATTTATTTAATAATATACACTCATTAAAATTAAAAAGTCATCTACTTCATTACATATTATATCATGTCTATTTATTAACACTCTTAAGTCCTTAATCCCAGGAATATACTGGACCAGGTGTAACTCCCTTCTTAGAAATTACAGCTCCTTCTGATTCACACGATCCTATTCGGTTTTGTGTGTTAATTACTGCTGGTGGGGCTACTTCTCTTCTGCCATCTCTACTATAGTAATAATTATTAAATAAGCGATGAGATGGACCATCTGGTAAATTTGGAAGAGGTGGTGAACGAGTTGCTACTTCGGGTGAAAATCTTAATGCTTTAGTATGCTGACGTCCAAGTAGAAAATTCCTAAATCTCTGTAATAATGGACAAATATCACGAAAATCACCTTTTCCCATTTTAACTACTTGTCAATTTCGAGTTTAATTTAGTCAGGGATGTTATTTGTAATTTTGTCTTGCAGGTTATGATATTGGCAGTTGTTACATAATTTTCCTCTACTAAAAAATGATTACAAGTTTAAATATATTTCAAAAGATTACTTCTGAAACAGTTAAAAGTGTCAATATTTGACATCTAAAACGCAATGAAAATGTTTATTTTGCAAATTAATATCGAAATATAAGGTAATTTTTGAATTTGACAAGAATGTTGGCAAGACACATAAAACCAAAAAATTTTAAACAACGTAATTCGTACCAAATTTGATGAAAATCCTAGTAGATCTGGTAAATTCTTATTTATATTAACATCAATGCCTTAAAAATTGGGTTGATTTCTAGATGCGTTTGTAATTAATTGCTCTCTATTATTAATTTATATGAGTAATGTTGGTCACTCATGAATTGTCGTGATTTGCTAACTTCGTTTTGTCAATTTTGACAATCGACGTGTTTGTTATGGTTTATCTGTTAAATGTGGGATTAAAAGTATTTAAAAAATATGTCGTTGTATGATGATTTTGACGTAAAAACAAGGGCAACCGAGAATGTACAAGGTTGGTCGTCAGGTATAAAGCTTCTTCAGTCACAATTACAACTGAAAAAGGCTGCAGTCACGCAACCTAAACGAGAGCAGCAGAGAAAAGTTAGTCTACCACCCGTAATAGACTTAAAAAGTAAGAAGGATGATGACGATATTTATCCTAATTTAAATTCTGGATATGCTAAAGGCAAAATCGAACCAATATTACCAATAATACCTTCAAGTGGAAATTTTAAACAAGAGTATGATTGGAATGTGGTTGATGAGTATGATCCTTTATGGCCAAACGAATACGAGAAGGTAGTCAAGGAATTAAGAGAGAGTCGCGACCGTGACAATGAAAAAGAAGAAAAACGTAGAGAAAGACGGAGGAAATCCAGATTTAATGATCCAGAGGAGGAAAGTCCAACGCCTCAAATAAGTCTTCCTTCCATTGGTTCTGGTTTTGCTGGTAGATGGGTCGAAGAAGAGGAGGAAATGGAACCCCCAGCAAAAGTATCTAGAGTTGGATCAGGTGCCGCTATAGCTCCTCCACCCAGTTTACAAGAACCTCAAGAAACTACCCCACCTTCAAAATCAGCACCTCCAGCTAGTACATATGGAGGTACTTCAGTGGCAGCAAAAATTATGGCAAAATATGGTTTTAAAGAAGGGCAAGGTTTAGGTAAACAAGAACAGGGAATGTCAATGGCTTTGCAGGTAGAAAAAACATCAAAGAGAGGTGGTAGAATTATACATGAAAAGGAAATAATGCCTCCACCACCGTTGGATAATTCACCTAAGTCAGAGCCGAGTATTACAGAAATGATGAAAGCACCTAGTAAAGTAAGTTGGCATTATGTTCTAGATTGGTAAAATAGATGACGTTAGCTTAATATAGACTGACTAATTTAGTTTACCAGCTATTGGTACTTCTTCATTAGAGCAGGATTTTTTAGCAGAAATGCGAACGTAAGATTTCTACTAAAACAACTATATCAGTTCTGTTGTATTATTTTGTGAACAGATAAATATGTTAACTCTGTAGTCCGCAAATTTGTCATTGCATAGATTCCTACTAAATAAAGCCACTTGTTAAAAAATGAGAAGGCAGTGCAAAAATCTTTCAATGTAAGTGGATTCCAATAAGGTTTCAAATTCATATTTTAAAATAAATGTTTCCTTTTATATTGATATACAGAAGATGAAATCAATGTCATATATTTCTTATATACATTTACTATTCAACAAATGTTTGCATAATAGTAAGCTTTATGAAAATGCTTTCACTTTGCTTATTTGTTATAGGTTGTACTATTAAGAAATATGGTAGGACCCGGCGAAGTAGATGATGATTTAGAACCTGAAGTTAAAGATGAATGTAATACAAAGTATGGAGAGGTAGGTAGTGTAATTATACATGAACTGCAGAACCAACCCTCAGACGAAGCTGTCAGGATATTTGTCGAATTCCGACGGATAGAAAGTGCCATAAAAGCTGTTGTTGACTTAAATGGACGATTTTTCGG
>ML218660.1:13541-26037 GCA_004785975.1 Popillia japonica
TATCCCATATCGCTATGTCCAAAATTTGTGAGCACAATAGACTTAATTCTAAAACCAAAAAAACGTAAAAGTGGTATGTCGATTCTTTTTCCTCCCGAAGTTACAAGCCTAATAAATTATAAACAAAGAATTTGAATTTTTATCACAATGGCCATGTTATATCAATTAGATAACGAAAAGTAGTTTGTTTGAATGTCAGTTGAATTTGACAAAGGAATAAATGATGTAGCCGATAACTCTATGCTGTTACTAGAGATCCAATTCCCAGTGTATATCGAATTAGCAGGCAAATTGCTGTAATGCGAATCACGGTTTGGCGAATTTTAAAACATGAAGGTCTACAGTATCGCCAAATATATTCTGCCTGGATTCTGCTACATACACGAGAAATATGAGAAACGTACACATGTGCGTAATATAAAATCTTAAGAGTAATACGTTCGCTTAACTCCCAGTCTGAATTTGCTGTGAACGTTTGAACTGGTTTAATCCATAACTTGGTAATTGATCCTTGCATTCTTGTAGAAAAATTAGATCCCGCCAATTATCTACAGTTTCCTATGGAAGTATTGTCACCACTTTTAGAAGATGTTCTCTTAAACATAAGAAGACACGTGTGGATTCAAATGGGTGGGGCACCAACACATTTCAGAACTGAAGTCCGGAACTTTATCAATAACAATTATCCACAATGGATTGGTAGAAGAGTTCCTGTTGGATGACCACCTAGATCCTCAGATCATAATCCTTTTAATTTCTATTTTTGGGAGCGAGTTAAAAGATTTAATATATGCCCAAGTCTCAAATACCAGACCAACAGCAGTATTTAGTAAGCTTTCCAACGGAATGAAAGGTAACCTCCATGAAATAAGAGCAATACTTCTCCAACTGGCGTATTATAACTTGTATTCAGCAAGGGGGAGGGCATTTTCAACAGTTACTGAATTAAAAATTTTCATGTTTTGTTATTAAAATTTTTGTTTTGTTTTGTTATTTTCAAATTCATCTCTTATTATTTGTTGTTTATAACTTGTTAGGGCTATAACTTCAGAAGCGATAAGAATCGATTTACAACGTCTGTTTTTTTTTGTGTTAGTTGTAAAGTTATCACAAAGTTTGAACATAGCGATAAGGTATACCTTGTGTAAGACTGATGGTATTTTTGTTTTAGTGGAGAAATGACATTGACACTTCCAGTCGAAAAGCTATGCTGATACTGCTACAGAGCAGACAAGCATTGCATATAATTAATTCTTTGAACGCTCTTACATTGCGCAACAATTGCAATTGCAACAATCTCTTAAAATTGTTTGTGATTGCAACAATCTCTTAACATCCAATATACAACCTAGCATTTTGAAAGGTCCGGCTTTTCGCCAATTACAAGTTTGATTACAAGTTATACATTGAAAGAAAGCAAAAGTTATGTGTTATATAGGTACTTGTGGGCTTTCAATAAATACCGAAACCCACGTGACCTCTTTTAGATATGCAACTCATTTGACAGTATGGTAACACATATTTTTAAAAATAAAAATCCTCCAGAAATTTTTATTTACATATATTGAAAATTAATTTTTTACAGGTTAGGTTTATATTGTAAATAATCACAACTAAGCAACGACTGAACGACACAAACAGAGACGTATAAAAACTGTTAAATCAAATATCGATTAGCAACTCGGGTTAGACCGGTTAGATAGCTTAGGGATATTTTTAGTTTTACCAACTTATTATTTACGTCAGAGATCACGTGGGTTTCGTTTCTTATTGAAAACCCTTTATGTACCGTGTATAAGTATGAAATGCGAATTTCAGACAACAGATGGCTCACCAATGCAGTTTGTGCTAAAGGGAAAATGTTACGTATGTATAATAAGCAATAGAGCATACTTTGAATAAAGTAGGTACTTTTTATCATTCTTCCGAATTTAACATGTTTTTTTAGAAAAACCAATCCGCATTTCATACTTATACACCTGGTATATGTAAAGTGCATTTATTCTAAAACTTTTCTCTAAAAAATTAGCATCATTTTAAAACCTAACGCGTGGTGAAATATAACTATATTCTTCAAGATTTGCAGAGAGATGCTATAGAGGTAAAAGAAAAGTAGAGGAAATAATATAAATAAGTGTATTGCTTATAGTATATATAAAAATTAAACCTTAAGGTTTTACAGATGGCGATAACAGTTTTCGTTTTCACATAATTAATAATATGTTCTATATGTACAGTGTAAACATATCCATGATATATAACAGTGGTCACGCATTTTCTAATGACATTTACTTCGGGCCTAACATGTTTTCTGGTTTAACCCATTCGTCAAACTGTTCAGCTGTCAAGAAACCTAACTTAATAGCAGTCTCCTTCAAATTACCACCTTCCTTGTGCGCCGTCTTTGCAATGGTGGCTGCTTTGTCGTAGCCGATGTGTGGATTTAAGGCGGTCACCAACATCAAACTTTCCTTCATGATCTGATCAATTTTTTCTTTGTTCGCAACGATACCGTTGACGCAATTGCTGGTAAACGCTTGGCAACTATCACCTAACAATTTAGCCGATCTTAAAACGTTGGCGACCATCATTGGTTTAAAAACGTTTAATTCGAAATGGCCGTTAGAACCTCCAACAGATACAGCAACGTGATTACCCATCACTTGCGCCGCCACCATGGTTATTGCTTCACACTGAGTCGGATTTACTTTTCCAGGCATAATGGAGCTACCCGGTTCGTTTTCCGGTAAAGTTAATTCGCCTAAACCACAACGTGGTCCAGAAGCCAAAAATCTGTAAATAAAATAATACTCTGTATATATTTTCTTTTAATTTTTAACGTCTTATTATACTGTAACGCACTGCTATTGTCATGAGGATACAAGTATAAAACTTAAATGCCCGATCTAATTAAAATGTCTATAAAAGAATAGCTGTGAAATGAGTACATTATGCCAGGAGTGACTATATATTTAAAAAAATAAAACAGGAAATTTGCCACTCACCTTATATCGTTAGCAATTTTCATAATAGAGCAAGCAACTGTATTTAAAGCACCAGATACTTCAACTAAAGCATCGTGAGCTGCTAAAGCTTCGAATTTATTCGGAGCGGATACAAACGGTAATCCCGTTAATTGAGCGATTTGAGCAGCAGTTTTTTCAGCAAATCCTTTCCTAGTATTTAAACCAGTACCGACTGCCGTACCACCTAGAGCGAGCATGTATAATCTTGGCAGAGTATCCTTAACTCTATCGATACCGAATGTCATTTGGGTCACGTATGCACTAAATTCCTGCCCTAACGTTAAAGGAACAGCGTCTTGTGTATGAGTACGACCAATTTTGATAATATTCTGGAATTCTTTCGCTTTCTTGTCTAGGGCATCACGCAGAGCGGTCATTCCGGGTAAAAGGCAATTATTAATTTCTTGTGCTACTGCTATGTGCATAGCTGTGGGAAAAGTGTCATTACTACTCTGGCTTTTGTTCACGTGATCGTTAGGATGAACGGGTGTTTTAGATCCTAATTCACCGCCAAGAATCTCTATTGCCCTATTGCTGATGACTTCGTTAGTGTTCATGTTAGACTGAGTGCCAGAGCCCGTTTGCCAAATGACAAGAGGAAAGTGATCTTTGTATAATTTACCGCTGATTACTTCGTCGGCAGCTTGCGAAATTGCGTCCGCTAGTTTGGGATCCAAACCGAACTCTTTGTTAACGAGTGCTGCTGCTTTTTTCAAGGTACCCATTGCTTGGACGACTTGTATCTGTATAACAACATATTTTTTTAATATCTATGTAATTAATTTGATTGGATTGTTATGTAAGTAGCAGGCAAGTAGATTCTAAAATTAAAAATATGTCATGACCTAAATGTATGAAGAAAAAACAAAAATGCAGGTTGTTAGAGTCCAACAAAAGTATTTCTACGAGAAAATAGGAGGAAGGATAACTGTGATCATTTTTCTTATTGCTAGGAGGCAGAATGATATATGTAGATGTTAGAAAAAAGCCTTGCATGAAAGGCCACATTCCACTTGTCTTCATAAAGACAGGAATCTGCTGCTTACTACTTAATAAACTGCGTACTGAATGTTAAAAAAATTATTTTTGACAAACTGTATTACAATTTTGTAGATGCATGAATTCCTATATGACACACAAAGCAAATATAGTGAAAAAGTCTAGTAAATTGATTTTCTTATTACAATGTTTACAAAATAATATGCACGAATATAAATTATGTTTAGTATATGTATTTTTATGACCTTTATGTACTTACTTACTATCTGATGTTGCTGATACTTTTTTCCACTTCTAAGTCAATTATAACACTTTTAATTCGATCAAAAATCGATTTATTCCAGAACCTTTACAAATTAGGTTTTCGTTACACACCTTCTTCATTGGAATAAAAGTGACATAATTCGTGTCAATTAATAAACAACTAGCCAAGTCTATCAACAAAATTTTCTACAAACAAAGAAATTTAGTGATATATAGGATTATGCTTACAATATCGTGGACAAATTAAGATATTTTTTAAATGTAACTTTATATGTAATCATAAAGATCCTTATATCACTGTATTTTTTGTCAAGCTCTAACAATTCTGTTCAAGGACTAGGGAAAAACGTGGCAAAAAACCTAGTCGAGAGCTTAAATTGATAAAATTCAATTCGAATTAAAAGTGTTATAATTGACCTAGAAGTGGAAAAAAGTATCAGCAACATAAGATAAATTATGTTTGTAATGTAAATGCTCCAATATACAGTGATATAGTTCAGATTCTTCAAATTTTAAAATACGATTTTTTTTTACTCAAGTATCAGTGTGACCAACATATAAGAAATAAAATTGATTTTTTTTACTTTTATTTACATATTAATTAAACGTTGGCGATAGTGCAAACTAGAAAAAGTATTTTTATTTGAAACGCAGTTAATACTTTTTAAATTCCCAAATTTGAAATTATAGTTTTTTTAAGCAAAAGCGCCTTGTAAATTAAAAGTTCTTGGTACATAACTTTGAACAGCTATATTTATAAAACAAATTGTAAATAATTTCATATAACAAAAATGTAAGCAATACTCAATAAATCCGAAGAATTTGTATTTTTATAAAGAATTCGGTTTCAAAGCTTACTGCACTTCTTTTATTATTTTTTTTTAGTATGTTTTGGAAACTTATGAATTAAAAAAGTAAATATGCTTCCTACTTTACACATATCTATTCACGAAGTACCTAAAGACTGTTATAGCTTTTCCTGAAACACCTTTCCTATAATCGTATTATTACCTTAGATTTTCAACATAATTTTGTAATGTACGCGGACGGCAAAATACCTACCGGCATCCTTTCAAATTCGCCACCGATGGGGAAGTTCATAACAGACCTCAAAGTTTGTGCTCCATAGTACTTTTCCGCTGGTACTTCTAATTCCCCGAATGTGTCTCGCTCTTTCCTGATTTTCGGCTGCAAATGAAATAAAATCGAATAAACTATATTGCAAGCATGACATTTGAAAAACGGTTAATAATGATGACATAACGATTCGTACCATAACTGTTGTAGTGCTGAGAGCTCTCTGGTTGATACTGAAGAAGTTCGTTAAGCCGTTACATGTACGGCTACGGATTAAGCGTGAAAAAGACATTTTAACAGCGTAAATACCGATCGTGGCCCAAGAAATAACAGATGAAGATCGGAAAGTAGATCAACCCCACACTAACGTCGTGACTAACGGCAACCAACTAAACACAGCAGCTGATAGTTGGATAGGTTGCGCGAAAGAAATTTGCGCAGCATGTATATTTTGGGTCGCAATTTTTAATTTAAAAAAAAAGTTATAAACGTAAATAGGAAACAATTTTTACTTTTAAGTGAATCTCGGTGTGATCCTAAGATCACACTGAGATTCACTTAAAAACAACATATTATTTAACACTGTATGTTATCGTTAATAATATAATAGAACCAGATAACATCATAAACAAACGGAGACGACAATGTTAAGTGAAATAACACTGATAAAAAGGTCATAAATATTACGTTTTCTTTAATCAATTTATGTGATGTGTGTGATGAGAAACTCTGTATCAATCATACATTACAGATACAGAATCTTATTACATCTTGTTTTGCATACCTATTACGAATAATATATAACGTCGTAAATACGACTTGAATGTGAAATAAATGACCATGAGAAAAGGCTATTTATCATTACTTATTTTTAAATATAGTTTATTAAAAAGAATTATTTGCTCTGCAGTACGTACATAGTTTATATTATGAAACATGAAAAAATAACAATACTTACACGAGCACAACTGGCATTACATTTGTAAGCCATGATATTTTGAAGTAAAATATATCCTCAAGATAAAGAAACAAAAAATCAACTACGGAGGTGTGTGAGCGTTTTCGTCACTTTTGACAGCTTTCAATTTTAAATAGATTTCTTCTTGTCAAAGTAGGATATGTTTTGTGTAGTTTGGTTACGTTTCGAATTTGCTCAGCCGTCACATATTTTATGAAAGCAATCTGCTCAAGATAGAGCAAGATAGACCGACAACTGGCGACAACTAAACAATTATGTGTAAATTCATAAATGAATTGTTTTAATAATTCCCCACTCCTGATAGTACAGTAGTAAGTATACGCAAAAGTACTCATCGTTAGATCTCGTCAGACACTTTATTAGCAGTTGATTAGTATCTTGTGGTATCTTATATTAATAGAATTTATACAGATACTCAGTGAAGTAAGTACCAAATATTAAGTTAATTTTGATTTCTAAAAGAAAGGACGACACAAGATCAAAGCGGCATTGGCGTTTTTGGTACGGTATATTTTTATTCTTTATAGTTATTTTATATTCTTTTTTTAATCTAAACTCCTCCAGACTCTAGCAAAAAAAATATGCCAGACACATACTTACCTGTAAGTACTATGTAGATCAAATAAATCTATAGCATACATCCCCGCGGTAGAATCTAAAAAGCTCGACCTACCCAGCAAACAGACCGACGTCTTAACACGTATTTTTCACGTTGTATTTTGGTTGATACAGAACGTTTGGTTATTACTAATTTTACACGTGAATAACACGTGACTTTTCTACCGAAATAAGGGATTGTGTGTAAATGTTAGTGAAATATAAAATGCAATCGGATAAAGTTTCAAATGTATATTTACGATATTTAGAAAGCACTAAAATAATTTATTAATTTATCATTGAAACAAACGATTCGAGAGTTGTCTTCAAAAATTATGTTTAAAATTCAAGTGAGCAAATGAGTCGATTCATGGCCAATTCCGGCATACTTAATTGAAAGCCACTTGAGAGCACGCGAATGACAGCGTAAACTGTAACCAACTGCTTACTACGCAAACGGTTACGGTGAAAACGGGCGACTGGTAGCAAGCGGCTCGTAGCTTAACACATAAAAGCAAAATGAGTGCGATCTCAGAGAAATGGAAAGCAACATACGAAAATATATGGCACATTCACGTCGTCAGAAGACGTCTTATATTCGTTACAAAAAATCTAAAAATTTTCGTTGTAATTAGACGTTTTTTTTCTCGTCGTCAATATACGTATTAAAAGTGACATTCCAACGTGCTGTCAACGTATAAACTACGTAATTGTTTACGTCTTTTGGTTGAAAATATACTTAAATTTCACGTATCTAAAACGTTCCTCTGTTTGCTGGGTATAAGCCTACGATAAGGGAAATATCCCCATTTAGTTTGTTAGTACTGTATATTTTCTCTTGCTTAGGCAAAATTCATCCTATTTGAACTTTTTAGATCAGAATTTATTAGAATATGCTTTTGTCTTTTGCAAATTGTGAGAACAATTCTTTGAGATTATTTGAATCAGTAGTCAGTCATCTAAAGCAGAATCTGAACTTTCTATAACTATAGCAAATTTATTTCAGTCACCAGAATCACTGAATAGATTATATCAATAACTTAAAAACTACTTACTATTTTCGTATAAATTTGTTTCTATTTCGATTATTCTAGTCTTAGATTCGAACTGTAACAGTTGGAATCACAGAATAATAATTTTCTATTAAAATACCATCTTCGAAATTATTTAGGGTGGCTATGGATGAATGTGAGTCATGCTTATCTGGTAGCTAATTAGAGTGCGTTTTGTAAAGCCTTTGGTTTAAGAGTTCTATGTGGGCCAACACACAAACTTCTGCACTTTGTTTATAATATTCCATTCCACTGCTACCAAGAAATTTTATCACAGTACATATCCTATAGTTGCCGCTGTTTATTACGAGAGAAGGTAATCTCGCAGAATGAATACGATTTTGTGTTGCAGCGTCGCATTTAACTAATTATTTTTACAACCTATTTGTGCTTAATTGTGGTATCTTTGTCGTTTATGTATAGAATCAAGTTTTAAATAATATTTAGTTTTAACAATTTTGGCAAAGTTTGAATTTATAGAAGCACTAACATACACGCATTAAATTAAAAACAGTATGTATTTAGAGTCTATTTATTAGTATTAATAGTTATATACAGTATAATACAGATAAATATCATCTAGATAAAATGTTTGTATAGTACACAATTTTATGACATCAAACTAATGTATAAGACTAACAAGTAAAATCGTTACGAATCGCAGCTTCATATTCAATCAAGTATATGGCATTTTGTATTATATGTTATGATATTATAAGAAAATAATCCTCGGAGCACCCTTAAGAACTAGTTGGTACGACAATTCGCTAACTTGATGCAAAGTACGAACAATGCGATCCGCATAACAGCCTCTAAGCATGTATCAACTTTTTTTTATGCTTTAGTGTTTATGGTAATACAGGTATGTTGTATAATTTTATATTATGATCATTTCTTTTATAGATATTTGTTTGTTATTAAGGTATCATAAGTAGTCGGTGATATGTTGAAGATGGTGATTGTATTCTAATTTTAACTTATTCGGCTACAATCCTCTAGTGGTTTTAAAATTACGACGAATTTAATATCAAATTAGTTTTTAATTTCTACTTTGGGTTCATCCAAATCGTAGTTTTTACATTGAAACGGAACAGCTATATTACAAAGACTTTAAGAGCATGAAAGTAGCTTTTAACATTCACCACCCCTCATATTTCCAACTACTAATATAAATTGACAACAGATATGCGTGAAACTATACGCATCTAATTGACTGACACTACGGCCATCATTTAATAATTTCCATCCGACTTACAATTGCTACAACACAATTCAATTAAATGTTCGGCCACTATCCATTTAAAAATACAGTTGTGCCCATCTAAACAGTTTGTAACCCTTTGTAAAAAAGTTGCAGTTACCATATAATCGTTTTCTGCATAGATGTTTTGATCTGCAGTCATTTAACTTGCAGTGGTACGGTATTATTCTTTTTTGTCCACAAAGTTTCCTCAAAATAATTTTGATGTAAATATACTATTTCGATATAGTAGATATAGACTTGTTAATTTAGACATGCTTTCCTTCTTTTTAAAAAAATATTTTGGAAATACTGTATATGTGTGTTTTAATTAATAATTTCATTTACATGACAACTTACATTTGGTTCTTTCTATTTGATTTTGGATCAGTTGTTTTTCTTTATTATTATTATAATTTATAATGATTAAGTATGGTTAAGAATTTTTATTCTCTTTTCCTATTTTATTTTTATGTAGCACTACATTTTAAGCAATTATATAAACGTATCAATTATGAAAGTAAATATGTATTTTTATAAGATGTAATTAGCATTTTAAACTGTTATTAACACAATCTGTAACAGAAAATTTTCAAACTAAATTGCGTGAAGAACAACTTTTACTTAATTTAATAATAATAGCTATAGCCTATTGACTGAATACGAATAAGTTGTGCAAGGTGTTCCCTGAGATAACTGACGTACTTACACAATCTTTTCGTTTTAGGAATATCAATAAAATATGTATCAAGTTATATAGTAGAAATAAGTAATCTACATGGTAATAGATATAGATGTGTTGCACTAGAATAGTGTCCAAATAGTATTCCAAATCTGTCTTTTAGTGTTTCAAAATACATATAGCTCATTATGGCACACGCAGATGCGGTACATCGCATACGTTGTCGCCAATGGTCGCAGAAGAATTTATAACTTATTCAGCGTACCTCTTCCCTTTTACATGCGGATGCTGAAACAATTATCATATTAGAAGATGCTTTTTCGGAATGAATAGAAAATTTTTGCTTACTGGAAACCGGATGCTGCAGGTTTGTAACGTATCTCTAGCTACTAGTCCGTCAAGTAATATAGTTTGAAAGCCACTGCAGCTGCACTCATCAATGATAAAAAAAATCAGACCAGCTTTCCGTCATCAATTTCCAAAGGTGATAATTTCTTTAGAGAGGTACATTTTAATAATTACTATACCTATATTGCTTAAAGAAAGTCAAGTCGAAAATACATCCCGAAGGATATTTGCCGTTGGTTAAAAATGTCTTAACTTTATACGACATACCCAAAAATCATAAAACCATGAAAACCAGTTTAGAGTAAATTCAGATCCTGCAGATGCCTAGCATCAAAATCATAATAGCGGGCCTTATGTCGAGGGTGTTTAATCAGTATTGCCCAAATCAGTTACAAGAAGTTAAGTTTTTCTTGGTTTTTCATTGTTAGTTTCAATTTTTTTTGTACGGTGAGAAACATGTTGAATACTTTGTTGTACTGCTAGATTTGTAGCACTGCAAAGATTTACACTAAATACTGTTGAGATGGCCACTTCCGTGTACACGTATAATTTATATATTTTAAAATTTATATACGTATTTAATAATTAAAAGTTATATCAACTACAAAGGTCTTCCTTTATTCTCAACGTTTTTATTCGTTGTAAGCTAAGCAACACAGAATCACTTAACTATAATAACATTATGCTACCATTCACCACTCAAACACCAATTCAGATCGTTAACACTAACATGCTGTAAATGTACGACTAAAAGTTTAAAAACGCATGAAATGAAACATTATACACGATTTTATAAAAATATATACCTAATTAAAAAGAATAACAAAACATTAAAAAAATGGAATAAAATTAATACCTGCTGTCTGATGGAAGGACCGCGCTATTGAGTAAAGAAATTACAAATAGAGGTCCAGTTATCTTACACTTGCTTTCTGTGTTGATATAAGTGCTGGTAGTGTGGTAATGCATCGTAATTTTTTCGTAGGTACTATCTCTTAATAATGCCTTTACTCATAGTTTTAGTCTTTTTGTTTAACTCAGATAGTAAAATAAAAACAATCAAACATTAATCGAATACACTTTATTTTAAATATAAATCACAATAAAGAGACTATAACACTAAATGTAATTAAATAATATAATAAAACTCAGTACAAGAAAGTCTTACATGTTAATGCTTAAATATAAAATTATACACGTACGCTGTATGGTGGCATTAGTAAGAATTTCATAATAGTGGCAATTTTGTTCCTTTATAAGCAACTACGACTTTGTTTCTGTATTCGATATATTATATGAAAATTAATATATTATATATATATATATATATGTATGTCGTATGTACAGCTATGCATTTCTACATCTAAATTAAATATTCATCTAGTTATAATAAAATATTTTGTAATTAACATAAATATATAAGACACGTTTCAGTTTATTAATCCATAAACAAATCCACTAATCCACTAACGCCACCTAATCGCACAAAGAAAAAAACAACAGTATGATTAACGACTTCTTTCACGCATTATAGAACCGTTTTCTGTTTGTACATTCATACATAATAATTTATAAATAACTAATACTAGTGAATGGTAGCAAACAATTTCTCTTTTTTAACTAGTATAAGCTTGTAACAATTGTGCGGTAGAGTGTTTTGTCTATATTTATGTTATGTTTTCTCAAAAGCATTTACTTTTTAGTGAGGCATTCGATAATGAAGATGCAGTTGGTTCTCGAAAAGAAAACAAAAGAATGTCATCACATCGATATTTTCTCTATCCTTCCTCTGTTTCTGTCGGTTGTGTGTATTTTGATAAATTTATACACTCCACGTACACAAAGGATAAAGTAAAAATTATTCATCTTCTGCCTTTAGATTACGTTTTAATTATCATTACTTTGGCTTAAACGAACGCCCAACACTCCAACGTTTTCACGACGAAATCCACGTTGGGCGTCAGGGGTTCGTTTCCGTACGTTTTACATTTTTCCGAACGACCCTGATAGAGATCCCCATCCAACCACAAGCCGAATTTACCGTCACCAGCGCCGATGCTCAGACTTTCGTTATTTCCTTTGATGAAGTAGAGATTTTCGCCCGTCCAATTGTACACTTGGAACTCGGGACTGAAGCGGAACAGAAGCGATTCTCCTGTACCGTAGAAATGGTCAGATACTTGTAGGGCACAAGAGGTAAGGGCACCGAATACCTGAAAATGAATAGAATTC
>ML218660.1:26437-39575 GCA_004785975.1 Popillia japonica
TATTATGGTATACTAATCAAGTAGACGTCGCTTGTCAAGCAGTATCCTTGATCTGCATCATAGAAAATGTTATCACATTCTATTCAAAACTACAGTAATTCATAAATTTGCAAATATTTGAATTGATATCTAATACTAAGTTTGTGTTATTCATATTTATGCAATATTATCCATACAAAATGCAAAGTGAAATGTGTAATTTGTAACATTGTGCATATCAATATGTATATGTATATTTGCTCATTGCTGGGGGTCATTCAACTAAAGTATTTTCTAGACAGCGGTGCTTCTGCTTATACAGGAAATAGACACCAAATTATTTTACATAGAATTTAAGTATGCGGTTAACTGCATTTTATTTTTTAAACAGAGAAATGGTACAATTTAAATTGTATTTTAACTCAGTTAAAGTAACTTTTGAGATGTATATATGTATATGACTGATAATTATAAGCAATATTTATACTTACATTATTGTCTGTGTCTTCAATAACTAGTAGGATAGGTGATTCTAATTTGTACATTTTACGGTACATCGAATTCAAGCTGAATCCATGCTGGCTAGTACTGAACACTAGCGTCCAAACGTATCCTTCTGCTCTAGCCGGTAAATGTCTACACAGGGCTTCACGATGAATATCCGTTAAAATTTCGGTAGTTCCAACTAAGTCTGGAGGTGTCAGATCTACATCCAACGACGGCGCAGATATATAGGTGGCCTTGCGTAACTCCTCTGACATGGGCAGCACCTGACGACATGGAGAACAAAAGATATTATACCGAACCACTTCTGATTATCATTAAATTAATAACTATTCGGACAGAGGTGCATTAAGCGATATGGAGACAGTAGTAGTAAGACAGTTCAGGAAGCATTATTCTAAGTATAGGAAAATGTATTATTAGTAATCGTCGATGCACTGAGAACAGTATGTAGGTAAATAAAAGGTATATGTATATATTTTTGTATTGGACTATAAAAGAAAATACATAATTCGTGCGTGTTGTTTACAAAAAATACGCTTTTTTAAATGCATTGGTAATAATGACAATAAAATTATAATGACCAAACGAACTGTTACCATATACATATTTTCGTTGTTATCTTTATCACTTTCTTGCCAATTGACCGGTTACGTCATTTTTTATTCAAAACATAATGCTAAACCAAATAACTTACCGGACTATTGCTTTAATGTGCTGTTGTCTACGTTATGATACGTTTAAGATTAAAAAAGACCCGGATATACGGTTAATAAAATTATGCATAATTATAATTACAATATGGTAAGTGTAAATCACCGAATATACTGGAAGTACCAGGTTGTTGTATATTCATTAGATATTTTTTTAAATTTTATTCAAGGCTTTTAATCGGAATCCAACATATTTATTGTAATAGATAAATTATTACAAGTTTCAAACTGTATTGTTTTTGAGAAACAACGGTTAGCTTTTTTACATGTTTGACTATGGGTAATTAATTGGAAGGTGGGACCAAAAACTTATCTGCTAAAATAGAATAAGATTATGTTCGAAGCTAACAGTTTTTATAGAAATTATCCCGAATGTTCAACGGAGACAGGGCCAACTGTTTTCGAGAAAATATTTATATAGTTGTCTTATAATCCTATTAGGATGTTTTTTTTCCATACGTCCATGTGAACGTTTTCTATTAACACATTTTTTTAAAATCATTTAACTTATGTTCTACAAAGAAAATACTGTAAAACTGCATTATCCTTAATTTGTAGCAATGAGAAATAATATCTGTCAATCAAGGTTGTATAGTCGTATGCGCGTAGAATACCATATTACATAGTTTATTCACGGGAAGTGATCTTACTATACCGGAACAGCTGTGAGAAAATTACTGTTATGGTCGACTTGGTAGTTCAAACTTTCTATCCAGAAAATATCGTATGTCCTATTGTTTTCACAACTAATATATTTTGTTTAGCTCTTTTGCATTTTTTTAAAATACTATATCACTATATGTGTGTATACTTCTAATAAATGTCAGAGCTTAAGAGTTACATATTTGCAAAATATATTAATTAATTTTGATTTTAATTAATTTCGATTTTTTAGAATCGGTTATGCCATAGAAAGTATAAGAAATAAACAAAAAACAATGTAATTGTGTAATCATAATTTAAAACTTCTAACGCAATGAATACCGTAATTATACTCTAGGGACAAAGTGAACGAAATCTCTAGTGTGTCACTAATGTAAATTATCATACGCAAGTTTTCGTTAGGTTGGATTTGACAGGAACGACCGAAGAAAATGTAAAGTTTGTTTAATAATCTGGTAGGTAATGGGTAATCTATTTTTCTGCTTGTACTCGGCAAGTTATATCGACCACGCCAGCATGTTGCTAGGGTATTTAATGACAGAAGCTATAGATTGTTGTAATTTGTGACAGCTAGAGCTTAAAATTGCAATGATATTTGCGGCGAAAGAGCCAGTCAAGTGTAGCAGTTTTTCTCCGGCCAGGAAAATCCAAGAATCTGTTGTTACAACAATAAATAATTCCAATTACAAGTAATTGGTGTTTTTATCTATAGTTTTATTTATAAAAACACTAATTATAGGTGAGCGTTTTTTTATTTATGTCAACTATCATAGATCAGGCAACATTTTTAATAACCCTAAAACTATGACATTTAATTATAGGAAAGCAAACAGACATATTATAATTCTATAAGGAAGTTTATAAAGAATTTGTAACCGAAACTCGTTGTGACATACTCTGTATAATTGTGAAATTGGTGTAAAGTTCTCCAAAAATGATATTTTTATCACACGAGTAAAAATATATGTTAATAACCCTTGTTTAACTTGTTCCTAATTGCTTTTATCACGTTTAGATAATACATTACATTTACTCTCTTTGAAAAGAATTCTGTTACCATCATTCCAACGGCTAGTTTATATATTTTTCGATAAATACTAACCAAATGGTAATGTTTTAATGATTTTTTACTCGCCACATTGATTGATACAGCATAGTTCCAAAATAAATTGTAGAATGAATACATTCCGGATTCTAGTAATTTTTTAAATAAAATTTGGGTTGTCTAAAAGCATAGTTGTGCAATTCAAAAAAAGTTTTTAATTTCTTCCAAAACTGTGATGGTTTAAATACATATGTATGTAACATACATATTTATAATATAACTTTGAAATATATTGTGCAGCTGTAAAATAATACTAAGTTTGCAAACCTTTTCAAGAAGTTGCCAGATATGCACAAACAGATCGAGGTCAATTGCCAATTTCAGAAGTTCGTAGCAATACAAATGATAGGCTATGTGTAGGAAAATTCTGTACACACTAAACTAAATTACACGTTAGGGGAACAGCTAACCAAGATCGACTAATTTTAGACTCTCTCGTCGGGTACAATTATTTCATATGCCACATGTTAATATACCGTATAATAATGAGGATGATGTTCATGATCATTGTATATTATTAACTTACAATAAACAATGATGCATTATGCAGGCTTAATATTAATTTATACAAATATGTTAATGAAATGAAGAGGCTGCGGTTAAAAGACATATCGCTGTTGAATACTAAGGATGTCAATGCATGTTTGTGTTTATTTACTTGGAAATTATAAATAATAGATTTTTGCGTTCGTGTCGGTATAGGTCAAATACAAGTATGTTAGGTGAATTGTAATAGTGAAAGGTAAACAAAATGCTATGCAGATATACACTAGCGCTCAAAAGATTAATCGCACGACGTAAAATCGTAGTAAAATTAAAATAATCCAGAAACTGTTTATTATGTTATCCATCGTCAGAATACACGAGTTTAAGAGAAAATATAATATTCTACAGATAATTACATTATGAAATATACTTTTTACAACCAGAATCTATAAATGAGATAATAAATTTTACGACTGCAATAAACACGAAACGAAAAATAGATGGAAAATATGTTTCAAGTGTTTCCTAGGTAGGGGTGTATTTCTACCTGCGTAAGAGAGGGGATCAGACAATAATAACAATACTTTGATCTTAAGGTTTGTTCCAACCACCTCTGATTACCGTAACATTATCGTAAAGTACTTGCGCAGTGTGAAAATGGCGTTCCAATTTGTTTTATGACTGTACAAAGCAGCATCATAATTCTGTTCCAACTTAAATAGGGCCGTACAAGGATCGGTAATTGTGCCATCACAACAGTAACTATCCCAGAGCATGTACCGTTTGTACTGACATGCGCAATGTACCTACTCCTCCTCTTTTGTTGATAAATGTATACGACTGCACAAAACTATCACAGATGGCGTCACCAGCAGTTACAAATTCGTTCCATGCATAGAAAATCGGTAATCGGTGGTTGGAACAAACCTTTACTTTCGCCATAAGAATCGAAGTGGTAATATTGTTTCTTGTATGTGTGTTGAATTCGTTTTAAACTATTCACTAGCGGAAATAGTGGCAAGAAGAAAGCAACTAAATGTAGAAACAAGGGCATAAATAATTGCGTTACCTAATACGCAACTGTCGAATCGGGCAATAACACGACAGCTTCGAATATCTGAATATTGTGTGCGGCAGAACATTACATTGAAGTATTTGGCACAAAACGACGAGTGCTTGTAGGCCGCCGTCCAGACGTATGAAGGATCAGAATGTTGTTCAAACTCTAAAGCATGGAGATGGAAATATAATGGTATAGGGCTGCTTTGATGGTGGACACATTGGCTCATTAATTAAAATCGATAGCACAATGACCAAAGGAGTGTATTTAAAGATTTTAAAAGATCATGGTGCCCCCAGAGGAACTCAACTAATTGGCTAAGGTTTGTGTATCAGCAGGTTAACGATCCGAAACATACAGATTGTCACGGCATATTTTGAGGAGCAAAGTCAAGCAGGAATCCTTACTTTAATGGAGTGGCTTGCGCAAAGCCCCGACTGCAACTCTATAGAGTTGATATGGGACCATCTAAGACGCGAAGTACACAAATCTTTGCCAACCAATAAAGGAGTCCTTTGGAGAGTGCTACAAAATGCTTGGAACGAAATCGACGTTGATTATTTGGCTAAACTTATTAGAAGGCCTCGAATATGTGCAGCAATCACTAGTGCCAGGGGTAGTTATATTGACGAAAAAAACCTTAAATAGGTTTTGTACATGATTTTGTATTTATATATCATTATAATATGTGTAAATACTACTGTCAACAGTAAATTAAGGAAAGAACATTACTAACTTACTCTATAGTATCATTTCCCCTTTGTTTTTGATAGGTGACTATATTCCAACACTGTGCGATTAAACTTTTGAGTCGTAGTGTATGTACTTTGTAGGCATGTACGCCGGTTAAATACGTTATGGCGTGTTTTAAATGATTTAAACATGAAAGTTGAATTGGACTGTGTGCGTATGTATTTATAAATAAGTGTGTAAAATTCCATTGACACCCACTGTCAATCTCTACCTCTTTATCATACCAACGTATAGCGTATAGCAGGTATACAATTTATGTTTTACCAGAATTTTATCTGCTGCAGAATTTTCGTTCATTTCAATACTAGTCATGAAATCGGTTTGCTCATAAATTAAAAGAAAAAGGAAAAAACGGGAAGTATATGTATCTATCTAGAATTTGTAGCGGGGGTGCATACTATCTTGATAATGGTTCGTGGTTTTGCATGGTGTTAGTAAACTATTGTTGTTCAAGTTAGATTATTAAATGTATTTTATACTATAATACAGTTAAAATCCTTTTTTTACATAGATATGTGAAAAATTAAACTAATTTAATCAGATCGCCGAAAAGAAAAACACCATATCTATTGCAGGTGTATCTATTAACTTGTTCGGAAAAAATGTAATTTCTATAAACTTGAATAATCTTGTTTGTAAAGCATCGAAATATTATTATGGTGTGGTAACAGTATTAAACCTTTTATCAAAACAAACAAAGTTCAGTGCCAATAATGAGCAAAGAATTATACCGAATTACTTCAATGTTCCCGCCAACTTTGGTTTCTCAAGTAAATCCTTTTGGAAGAATAGTAGATTCTGTAACGAGGTTAGAATGAAAAACCAAATTTTCATTCTAACCGAGTAGCAGACTATATTTTCTCCACGACCAAAAAGTACGAATCAAAACCAAATAAAATCTGTACAATCTGTTTGAAAATAATTATTACGACGCGGCCATTTTTGTATGAGACTGACAGGTTCGAAATCCATGGCAACCTATGTCGTTTAGATCAAGTACAGAATATTCATTCCGTATATTGTTATGGAATGAAAATATACGCAAAACGCATAAGAAGCAAGTGTTTCCGAATAAATATTCTAACTCAAGAGCGAGAATTTTTACAGTGCATTATTAAAAATGATTTTGGAATTATTGCATTCACCAATGGCCGCGGAGGAAGGTAATGCTGTGGTAATGCCAAGCGTTGGCTGAAATATCTTTAGCGTGATCCGTTGTGAATTTCTTGTTGACGGCCAATCGGTTAAGCTTCATCGTCCTTAACTGGACATAGTTAGTCCATGGTATTTTACGTTTATGATATTCTCCATTACTAAACAGAAAGCAGGTAATCGTGCATCATGATGCAGAATCGCATATTGCAGTTAGGATTCAAGAAAAATTTTAGGGGTGTGATAGTATATTTTTTGCAACATGTGCATACATTAGGTTACCATACACAGTGAGACATTAGTGTGAAGAAAAACAATGACTCCTTTATAACAAGAGAAATGAATTTTTTTTATTAAGACAAAGTCGACGGGAGGCCATATTTTAAATATAATTTTCAATGGTGGCCAGCTAAGAATACTATTCGTCCGAGAAGAATTTTCACTGAAATCCCTGATGCCGCTAGAGCGCGCTTTTTGATATAATAGCAGAAAATTGCAAGATTTTCTAAAAAATTAAATGCTGTAGGTAATATGACTTTTTTCAGTCGGACCAGCTTGTTTGAGAACTTGCGGTACGTTTCATCATCATTGGATGTCATGTTATAGTGCACTATAAGCAAAAGTATGTTTATGGTGTTTGTGATGACTAGCGCTGTGAGGTCATTCGCCATGCAAAAAGTTTAATGTTATTGAGAGGCGCTATTGATAAATACGAAAACAGAGGAATATCGGAACGACTCGACTGGCTTAGTATTGTTTACTATTGGATAGGTGATTGACACGTAAAAACACTTGTTGAGAATACATACGTATCATTCGGGCGGTGAAAACTTCGAACAGCTGTTATAAGGTAGGCAAAAATACTGTGTTTTTCAATAGGTGGGTCTATGTGTATATCTCGGCTTGCACTATGTATACATGCAATTTTTTGTGCAACGCTTTTATTTTACGAATACTATCTTGTGTAAAAAATGTTAAAACTGAACAAACAGCCTGTATAATTAAAACACGCTATTACACCGGTATTTATTGTTGTTTGTCTTTTTTCAAGATTCAATGATCAAATTTCATTATTTAATAAATTGCACTAAACACAATTCTGAAAGATAACTATAAAAAAAAACAATTCTGTTAGACGTTCCTTTCTTTAAATATTTTTCAATTTATTTATTATTGTCATTTACTTTAAAATGATGCATTGGAATTTATATTTGTAAAATAATTTTCAACTAATAAGTATTTTCATAGGCTAATTATAAACTAACAAGCACTGCGGCAAGTGTAAAACCAAATACTACGATGAGGTAGGACTAATAAGAATGTTAAATAGTAAAAATATACAGACATGCTATTTCAAACAATTTTAATTCTCGTTGTTATTATAAAGCAGCCTGTATCCTTCAAAATGATTTTCAAATATGTCCTCCTATACTTCAGCATTTACCTAAATAACATTTTCTCTTTTTTTCTTGCACTAATACTTAATCCTGTATGAATCATTTAAATGCAAGTAGCACGCCAAAAGGCTTTTGACTGCAAAACAATTGGCTGGTATCATAGCAGAATACAATAATGATGACAGAAAGCTGGCAAAGGATCGCTAATATAAGTGGCGATTACATACATAGTTTACCAAGTTCAAGTATTCTGTGTAACATAATTTCTTAGATTGAAAAACAATGAAAAATTTTTTACTGCCTAATTTTACAATGATTTAGTATTCCTTTATTAGCTTGTAACAGTAATAATCGTGATTATTGTATTATTAGCTATCGTTAAATTATTTTTAGCTACCGCTCTATTGATAACAGGGTTTGTTCTCAATGGAAATAATTTTACGTAACAACCGTAGAGGTAACTGGGCCGAATGTAAAAAAAAAGAGAAATGTCGGACGTAACTTGCTCCCAACTTTCAATTGCAGCTTATCTCACGGTAATGACCTTAATGCAAAAGGTAGGTATTTTTATGTAACATGTAACCGCGGCTTCACAATATACGTAAATAAATTTCAATTTGAAAATTAGGTGTGTACATTCATATATGTCGAACAAGTATCGATATTTACGGCCGACCTTGGATATACAATTCAGTCATATAATTAACAAAGTTTATAGATCTGCATTAGTAGTGCAATCATTCTGCTTAATTATGTATGAAATTTAAGTTTTGGTAATTATGTCATTATAGACCTGCTAATCTGTTTTGTTATATCTTGGTGGCTATAAAATCTCATCATTTCTTATTTACACATTTTTTGTAAATTATTCATTCGTCTGCATATCAATTTATATAAAAAGAATTAAAAATAAACGCATAAATTAGCATAATGTATAATTGCAGATTAATGACTACCACAACATAATTACATGTGGAATTTAAAGGCATGTCTATCCTCGGCGTCCTTGATATGTATATTTTTTGCAATTCCAAACAAATTCACATCAAAACAAACGAAAACCAGAATGGAATTTTGATATTTAGATAACTGTTATTACAAAATTTGCACAAATGTCAAATATGTTTGCCATAATAAGAGATTCGATTACATGTTTATAACCATTTATTTTCAATGTTAGTACGTATATTTACGAAATATACATATGTAAATTTGTCTAATAAAAAGATTTCCGCCGAAAATTTCGTGCCGGATCAGTTTCTGGGAAAATCATAACCACAATTTTTTAAAGGTTTGTTTTGGTCGTTCTTTTATCAAGCAGGCGTTCTATAGTAGATGGATATTACGAAAACATAATACCAAAATTCCAGTGCCCATTAAAAATGAAGACAGATTGAGGGAAAGTATTCGTTCGGAAAAACAATGTTCCGGTCCACAAAACCTGTGTTTTAATGGCTGCTATTTATGGTTTCAAATTGAGCTTTGGTCTAGACTCTACCATATATTCTCAAAATTAAAAGATTTTCAGATAAACCATTTTTCCAAACGATGAAATGGTGACACCGGTAAATAAATGGCTAATGGCCCAAGATTAATGTTCTATCAAGTGATTTAGGCGCAATAATGTATCTAGGGACTATATACATACATATATTAAAAAATAAAATTGCTTTTTTTTCAGTTCTGCGTTATTATGTTACAGACTATAATTTGACATAAAATTTTGGAAAGAAAAATAGTAAGAGTTGGTAGGCTTGGAAAAAGCAAGCTTTCAGATTCCAGCTCCTAAAGTAATACTGAAATATAAGACAGAATTTCTGAATAGTTTATATTTTATTTTGTTAATGTTTTGACAGTTATTAAAACTAAAACGAACTAGAAATGAATATTACAAAACTGCACCCGTCTTGTTTGTTATTAAAAAAAAGTCTAGGTATGTATGTATGTCATGTTCTATGAATAAAAAATTATCGATTATTATTATTTCAATACAACTTCTAGTATCAATAATTGCGGAAATGAAACGTATCGTATAAATACCAATCTGATTCTAATTACGGTTTTCTTTCTTTTAATTAATGACATAAATCTACTATACAATAGCTACACTTTTAGCTTGTGTAATACGACTATAAAGCAACAAGTAATAACAACAGCACATTTTAATTGCTGTGTTATGTATGTCGTTAGTTATTTTCAAAATTAATTTAATATACCGTAACTATTAGTGGTAATTATTAAAAAGTGTTTTTCTTACATCAAATTCAGGGGTATATACATATAAGTAACGATAAATTAAAGTTATAGTGACTATTCTTATAATTCCTTTATTTTTCTTTTCTTTTTTGCCAAAGTACAAGTGAATCGAAATTCATTTTAAATTTCTAAATTTTGACAAAAATTTGAAAATATCGCCGATCTTTATCAATTTTTAGTAAAGTTATAAGAAATGGGCGATGATGGATGATGATGAGAAATAGAGTAAAAAAGAAGAAAAAGTTATCATTTGATCTGTTAATAATCTTTAATTTGAGACTTTTAGCCTTTGTAAACCTTGTTGGTTTGATAAAGTTGGTGAATTATGCTTGTTTTTGATTTTTATTTATTTATTTATTTTATGTAAATTTCATTTGCTCTCTTTAGTTGTAGGTTAGGTATAGGCCATGGTAGGATGGAAGAGCAAATATCTCCAATTTTTGGTGATATTTGAACCCTATCATATTTTCCATCCTTGTCGTATTCATCTATTTTTGTGTTGTTTACATGTTTGTTTAGAATTTTTTGTCAAGGACGAAAATAAATTACTAGTATTATTATTATTTGTTTCACACAATTGGGTCAATAAACAGCTTTAGTCAGTGTTGGCGCATTTGAAAAGATTGTTGTTCAGTTTTATATTGCTTGGTTCAACTTCTACAGTATTTTTTGCATTGTTTGACATGATTGTACTTGTGATTTTTTGAGAAATTATGCGAGATCTAATCTATCTTCTACGGCTTAAAATATTACAATATATTATACGTCCCGCATTTAAAATGGTTCGACACTGCCTCAATTGTTGTATTCTAGATTTTTTGCTCAATATTTTGATTCAATATTTTACTTTCAACTTTTCTAAATACCGTTGCTTAGGTAAATAATCGGAGCACCAGTGTAATATCCGTAAAGCTGTAATAAACGTATAAACGAATGATGGGCTGGAATAAATAATAAATAGAAAACAAGAAGAAACATTACTCGAGCAGTCCATTTTCTTTTAGGGCAAGTACAATTTCTATCGCCACAGTCGATATAAATCGACGCTTCATTGATACAACTTTTGGAACAATCGTAATGGACATTTGCGCAAAATTTTGTTCCAGGAATGGTTGTACCAAATGTATGGCATAGTATACTACAACGACGAATTTCTTTACCTGACTTAAACCTAATATAAAATCTTTGGAAATTAAGACAAATCTAGTAGCACAGAAAATTTTTAAAATTATTTCAAATGACCACCATTAAGTTTAGGTGGAAATTTCTAGCAAGTGTGAATAAGAAAAGTCGACCTGCCGTATAGAAATGGGAGGCAGAGCTTTATGATATGAGCATACATTACAATCCTTTGTGTAACAAGGATAGAGTGTTGAGCTTTATCATTTATGATTAATCACTCGTTTGGAGTGCAATAGGTCAGTTGGAATATGAAGTGCTCTTGAAATATAATCTAACTTGAAGAAATTGATCTCAAACCAACAATACGAAATGGTATTCATGATACAGGTAGGTGTCTATGCTTGAAGGCCAAGTGTATGTATTTTACTTCCTAGGGCTTACAGGCCCATAAAAGCCATTGTACAATATGGACAGGGGAGCATTTGAATTGCGATGATAATGAACCAGGAACATGAACGCATAATTTATTCCGAAAGCATAACTGTCAATGTGACGGTATAGGCTGAAATATCTAAGTGTTAGAAACCACACCGAACAGTATTTTAGTGGGAATGGTTTACGTACTGTTCAAAGACATTTGAATCATACCTATACTGAGATTTTATTCTCCCATACATCGACCACAGATTGTTAACGATTGGTATGAAACGGCGGGAATCGATAGAATGGAAATCCTATCGAACATGCCTAGAATACTCGAGGAAGATGTATCACAGCAATTCTTGCAGTCAGTTATAGAACTTTAAATTACTTCGTAGCAGGAAAAGATTTACATGCTAAGAATTATTTAATAATTTACGCTTTATTAATTTTAGGTCTTTATAATAATCACTATAAAACACTTTCAAAATTATTAAATTTAATGTAAATAGCAAGAGTGTAACCAAAATTAATTTAAACTACGCAATGAGTGCGAAAATGATTCGTTCACTCACATTTTAGGAGACAATGCAAAAATATGATGTATTAAGGATAAACTAACGGGAAAGTTTTTGTTTATTTATTTAATTTTTATCTATTGTAACTTTCCGCATTCACTGTAAATAAAATTATACCACTATTCAAATCATTTTAGAAAGTTATTCTATATTTTAATAGGTATAGCGCCGGCGATAATATTTTAAACGACAAACCGCAACAAGCATGTTGACACACTTTAAAAAGTAAAATGATTCCTAATATTTTTTCCTTAACATAAAATATATTACCATTTTGCTTGCATGGATTGCTGTGTATGTCCGTTTAATAGCCGTGTTGTGGATATATTGTCAGGAGAACAAAACTTACTCGAACTATACAAAAATGTCAACCGAAAAAATGCAAACATCTAATTCTAATAAAACACATCTACAAGTTGCACACATATAGAGTACACTATGTACTATGTATAAGCTACTACAGTCAAGAGTGTGGCCCGACTAAAAGGGGGGTCGTCTAACCTCTAGAACCAAACGTTCTCTACCAGTATGTATAAATATATGTATACGTGAATATATAAAACGAATTTTTTTATATAAACTTCGTTCTCAACACAGGTTTGTTTTGATTTTTTTCCTGTGTTTTAATTAGCTATATAACTGCAATTTCATACACCATTATTACAAATGTTGAAGCGTGTATTTTGTTTGTGAGTTTGGATGTCGTGTATAATTATTGTAAAAACCATACTAAGACGTTTTCTTAAGGTTACAATTAAATAAAATTGATTTGTTTATTTTTGTATTTCTTCGTGCAAAATGCGTCGGTCATTTTTCACTACGTGGTTTGAATTATTTACGTTTACTTTATTTTAATAATGCACGCAATATGCTTTATAACTATAAAACCATAACATTTTGTTAAATATTCTAATTTACATACAGTATATATAGTGAAGTGGTATGAAAAA